>JAQGBH010000266.1:0-60952 GCA_034698265.1 Sminthurinus aureus | reverse complement strand
GCCCCGCCCCCTTCCCCCGGGGGGTCATGTCACAGGTCAAGAGGTCGAAATGACCTTTAAATATCCTTTTGGACGTTCACAAGTCATTTCCAGTCAAAATCCGAATTTCGGTTTTAGCCCCGCCCCCTTCCCCCGGGGGGTCATGTCACAGGTCAAGAGGTCGAAATGACCTTTAAATATCCTTTTGGACGTTAACAAGTCATTTCCAGTCAAAATCCGAATTTCGGTTTTGCCCCGCCCCCTTCCCCGGGGGGGGGGGTCATGTCACAGGTCACGGGTGGTTGCCATGGAAGACATGTATGTACAGGTATTCGCGTATGTACAGATGTACATATG
This sequence comes from Sminthurinus aureus, assembly GCA_034698265.1. NCBI lineage: Eukaryota > Metazoa > Arthropoda > Collembola > Symphypleona > Katiannidae > Sminthurinus > Sminthurinus aureus. The sequence continues at coordinate 60,616 of JAQGBH010000266.1, read as the reverse complement.
CACGCCTGTATAAATACTTGTATTTGCTCGTCAACGCTAAGCGTACGTAAACTGTCCACGGACGGACAGACGGACAGACGGACACGACGATTCCAATACTCTGCTTCGCATCGTAAAAAGCACAAGTAGCTGAGTCTAAACAATAAGAGGTATCTTTAGGACAAACTAAAAGTAGTACAAAATAGCTTAGAAAATATCAGAGATAGAAATGAAAGGAATGGAATGGAGAAAGTTGCAAAAGCAGCGAATAGAAAAAGAAAGATAATTGAATTAAAGGCATTTTATACAGTATTCTCAAGCTCAATACTCAATACTAAAGGCTCAAAAGGCTCAATCTACAGTCAAAGTCAAAGCCAAAGCCAAAGCCAAAGCCAAGCTAAAAGAAGTAATTCACTTTAATTTGACTACGAATTTACCTGACATTTCCAGCAGAGATCGTAGTAGAAGGGTCGGGCTTGATATTTATCAATGAGCTGCAGGAGCTCTCCTTTGGTGGCAGGAGCTTCCCCATTCTTACTTTCAAAGGCAGGCACCACAAACACACTCTTCCGATCCTCACTATTGAAATTCCCCTCACCCTGCAATTGGCTCGGGTGATCCAGTTGCTTATCACGAGCAAACTTTTGGAACTTGGCCCGGAGTCCGGCGGAAGGGAGCATGTCAATGTCCGTCACCATGGAAAATTCAGTCATGACTCTCTTTCTTGCAACATTTCTTAGTAAATTCACTGGGTAAACACGATCATCATAGTTAAAATTAGTGGTGAGGAGCTTTTTACTCTGGATCAAGTCCCTCTCAAACTTTTGGCACTGTTGTAAATCTATTCTGGAAGAAGAAGAAGAAGAAGACGACGACGATGATAGTGTATTTGAACTAGATTTTCTCTTCTTCTTTCTCTTTTTATTATTATTTTTATGATTAAGTTGCGGACGTGCAGCGGAATCAAGCTCATCCAGCTTATTATCAATATCAATATCAATTTCAATATCATTATCCGATTTTGATTTACTATCCGTCATTCTCTGCTGATTTTGATTTTGATTTGGTTTTGAGTTTGGTTTGGTGTGGGTATTTGGAGAGTCGACGAGGGGGAAAACTAAATGGAATGAAACCCACTTTCGCGTCAGTTCATGACAAACCCTTGCTTGAGCAATAAATTCCAGACTAGCGTCAACTTGTGACGAGTTGCGAGCAAATAGGACCAGGCTGATCGGACCTTCCCATCGCTCCACTAACTTGGTGAGGTATGCCTTGGCATTCGTCAAGTCACTTTGAGTCACCAGAGTCACATCCGTCGGGTCGTAACCATCATCATCAATGGAAAAATCATCATTCTGCTGCTGCTCCTGCAGTGGCAGCTGGTTCTGGTTCTGATTTTGATTTTGGTGTTCATGCTGTGTGTGCTGAACTCGTCCTTGTTGTTTTGAGTTGGAATTGGGAGATCGTACGAGGAACCCAGCTCCTGCATCTCCAAATCCAATTGGCCGTGGTCCAGCAAAATCAAAGACGATTCGGAACTCACCCGTCGAATCCACTATCGTACCTTCATCCTCACGAGAAAGTCGAGCTGCCAACTCCTCCTATAGAACAAAAAAAAGGAAAAATGACCATTCATCAATTTATTTCTATATGTAGTCTACATTGTATATTCTATATTTTATATTCTATGTTCCAAGGCTATGTTATGTTATATTCTAGGTCTTAGCAGGAGAGAAAAAAATATGGGAAAAAGTAAAAGTAAAAAGAGGGAAACGTACACATAAACTCGTGGTATATGATATAAAAGAATTCCTTTTTTGTCAACACTCAAAAAATGCACAAACATTGCCCTTTTCCTCTCTCTCTCATATTATTTTATTTTATTATGTTACTTTCTCTTCTCTGTACCATTTTATTCCTTATGTACAATGTACAATGTACATAGAAAAAGCAGGGGAAATTTCCAAAAAAAATACACAAGCACTTCATTTTTCTCTGTTCCTGTTTTCCCTTCTCCCTCAAGCCGAACGAGGAACGAGAAAGGAGAAAGGAGAACGGGAAAGAGGAAGCAAACAACTAATCCTAAATTTATTGAGCTTTCCTCAACTCTAACTCTGAGCTTTGAGCTGGATTGAGAAGGAAGTTCTTTGACAAAAGGATGCGGGTGGAAAATGTCCTTCAAAAACACATTCATATTCCTCATCTTTCCCCTTTCCCCTAGAAAAATCCACATCCACATACACCAACAGCATTGCTCAGGGTTGTTTGTCTACATGTGGAAATGACTTGCAAACACCGAAAACCCAAAACACACACAATACACACAGTCATATTGTATGTGCTTACTTACGCACAAACACAAACACAAACACAATCCAATCCAATCCAGTCGAGGATTTTGGGTGAGAAAATAAACTACACCGTTCATCCAACAGCCAAGAGCCAAGAGCCAAGCCACTTCCACAGCCACAGCCACATAAATAAATATGTACTTATTTATTTGTGCTCGTGTACATATTGAAATATGTGGATTTTCTACAGGCTAAAAGCTGGAGGAAAGATGCTCAATGCTCAATCCTCACTTTTGATCATATAGTTGACAACCAGAAGTTTTTCAGAATTTTACCCTTTGACCAAAACCGAAACCAAATCCAATGACAGAGACAAAAGTTGAATGTGAATTTTATACATCGCACACTGTACACTGTACATTGAACATGTTGGGAGACGTAATATATGAGGACATACAGTCAAAAACAGAGCCTGAGTTTAAATGAAAAGGAGCAGGAAAAAAGGGAAAGGGACGAAGGAAGGAGACGGCTTTAGTGACCAGGACGAGAGACAAAATATATGCCCATAAAATCTTTTGCAGTTGTCCTCATCCATACACATTTATCATACACATCTAGACTCTAGAATCTAGATGCTACTACTATTGCTTTCTCCGTCCTCCATCTCCCATCTCTAAAGCAGCACGAATCCATTCACAAACAGAAGAACCAGAAGCAAACGAAAAAGAAAAAAAACAGAGAATTCGAAAACCTGTGAACCAAAACAAGTCAAGGAGAAAACAAGTCTGACAAATGGCAAATAACCGAAATTTCTTTTCCTCTTCCTCCTTTTTGTTTCCCTTCTCCTTCTCGGCCTGGAAAAAATAGAAAGTGAAATGGCTAGAGAAAAGGGCAGTTGCTGGCTGTTGGTTGTGGACTGTGGACTGTTGACGACAGGGTGCTCTTTCTTTTTTTCTTTTTTTTCTTTTTTTTGCTCTTTAGTCGTGGGCTACAAATTTACTCAACTACAAAGTTACAGAGAACAGACAGAGTTGTCCTTCCGCCAAAAACAAAAATACAAAAATATGGGGTAAGCCAAACCTTTTTTCCTAGAGTAAGAAAACTAACAGCCAAACCAAACGTTGGTAAATGTAAAAGCACAGTTTGAATGAAATGTGATGCATTTTCCTTTCTTTTTTCTCAGCTCTCAAATTTCAAGTCAAAATTGTTGGAATTGGAATTCGTTAGGAGATCAAAGAGTGTGAGGCTTTGATCTTTGAGCTTTGAGAAAGGAGCGTAGTTTAGAAAAGGTCTTCTACTCCAAATTGCGTGGTACATTTACAAAGAACTAGGAACTAGGAACCAGGGAATCGACAAAAATTTCCAGCATTTTATGTTTCCTTTGTTCTAGGTGGTCGGCTGTAGGTTCTAGATTCTAGATTCTAGGGAAATATCAAGTTTGTTCATATACAAAAGTTTGCGTGTATATTTTGTACAGTGTATAGTGTAGAATGTAGAATGTAGATTGTTGGTTCATTGTGCATGGTGCACGGTGTATTTAGAATTTGGAGAGGAATGTTGAACAATGAGCACAACTTGGAGTTGAAATTCGGGTATAGAATCTAAAATCTAGATACACTAGATACACGACACAATATACATTAGTTTTTATCTCTGCACCACTCGATCTCGGTCTCTGGTCGCTGACAACGGAGAGAGTTGTAAGTTGTAAGGAAATATTCAAACGTAAATTGCTGCTGTGAGAAAAATCAAAAAGTATCAAATACCAAATAGTTATAAGATCTATGCATAAGCAAGTTGTAATGTAGAGTGCAGAGTGCAGAGTGCAGCCCCACACCGTGCCTTATGGTACCGTGCAATAAACTAAAGGTCAGCATGACATGTTGGTTGGTTGTTGGGTTGGTCGATGCATAGAAGAGGTTCATTTGTGTATATATATATTCTTGTTTTTTAGTGGTGCTGTTCTGGGCTGACTACTTACATTTCTCTTTTCTCTGGCTTTGGCTGCAACACATGCATCATGTATCATGTATATTGTATACAATATAGAATGTAGAACGTAGAACAACAGAAAACACAGACAACCGAAACATGTACATGAAATGTTATCTATATCTTAAATGCACTCCAGACTCCAGTGAGAAGGGAGTTTGACCAGGGACATTTTCTTTTTCTGCAGCGGCTGTTACAACAGTTGCTCCTTCTACCGTTGTCTTTGTCTACTGTCTACCATTAAGATAACTTGGAACTTGTTACGCTGGGAATCACAATCACATGCACAATGATCTAGGTTCTTTCTCCAGTTCTCCAGTTCTCTAGGTTCTAGGTTCCAGGGCATTGGAAGGAGAAAGAGAAATATTGTACTGGAGAAGTAATACATCTTGAGCATTTTTTATACCATTTTAAGTCAGGAATTTTATGTACTGCCACAAAACACCAAAATGTACCTAGAATCAAACCACTAGAAATCGATAGAGTCAAAACTCAAAACCGTACCATCATCACGGTGTTTCTCAGAATTGCCTTGTCGTCCCTAAAAACTGAACACATGATGACATGTGATTTTATACAAAAGAAGAATGTTAAATGCCCATTTTTCTATGTCTATCCTTTATCCACTGCTTATTGATTATTCATCCACATAAAAAATCGAGGTACGATATTTTAGTACAAAAACAGGAGGAAAACAAAGCGTCATTAACATGAAAAGTTGCAAACTTGCTCATCATTTACCATTTATCATTTATACGACTACCAATTTACATGTATTAGTGTACGATTGATATTTTCAATGTGTAGATTGTAGATTGTAGATGGTTGATGAAGTTTCTCTCTCTGCTTTCTATTCAAAAAATGTGCAGTGTGGAAGAGAATAAGAATCGGAACCGGAATAAGAACCGGGACAAGAAGGAGAAGAACAAGAAGAGAATATTGATGAGGAGATTTGAAGGAACTCATCAACTTTCAATTTTCACTGGTGGCCTTGTCAGTCGGGAAAAAAGGAGAGAAATTTGTGGCCTAAATGAGTTTACCCGCCAGAGAAGCGTCATCATTAAATATGCATTTGTCGACACAAAAACGACTCCCACAACTCCTACCAACTACCCACTACCGACTACTCTATTACTCTGTCTGTATTCAGTGTTCAGTCTTCTCTTCTGTCTGATGTGAATTGGGAATGTAAACTGCTGGTGGTACTGGAACTGGTACTGGGTACTGACTTGTAAATACGGTCTACAGTGTACAGTGTAGAGTGCACAACGTACAATATAGAATGGAGATAGAGGAGAAAGTGGAGAAAGCCGTTGAGGGACGGAAAATTGCCTCAATTTCTCCTTTGATATGTTAATTTAGTGGAGCCTGGTGAGCAGTTGTGTGGAGTTGGAAATTTCAACCAAACTCCAAACTCCAAACCAATCCAAGTCACACCGCTTCCTCTTTCTCTCTTTCTCCATAATTCAACGCCATGTATCATTCCTTTCAAGTGAGACTCATTTCTCCGGAAACCATTCTTACGTTGTATGAAAATTAAAGATTCTCCTTTCTCTCTTCTCCTCTCACCTCATCCTCCTTTTGTAGAGAGTAGAGAGTAAACAGCAGTTGCCGCCTGCCACTGTACAACTGAATGTATCTCCTTATATTGTATAGCGTATACTGTATACTGTATACTGTATAGTTTATGTATATGTATTTATATGCGGTTCGGGGTTTTGATACAAGTAAATACGAAACGTGACTTGATCCCTGTTCCTTTTGAGAGTTTTGAGAGTTTTGAGCTTTTGCCTCTGCCTCCCTTCAAACTGCAACTTGAATAACAAGAAAAAGATGATGAAAAAACTAGGAGACGGCAGACAAGAGACACGAGACAAGAAACACGAGACAAGAGACAAGTCATCATTATCAAACTTGATATTATTTTTCCTACAAATTCTGAAAGATGACAAAGAATTTTCTCCAGCTCCAGCTCGAATGTTGGCCTAAAAATTGTCGGAATCCGTTCCTCTTTGAAAAACGACACGATCCAATAGAAAATGCTTCTCATCTTCCTTGAGAAATCTGGAAGGAACGCAGTTGCCACTGGCACTGAAACCGAAACCAGCTCTGGCTCTGGCTCTAGCTCTAGTTCTGGAGCTGGTACTGGCAGTTGTCAATGAAAGCTAATGGCATGGAATAGAACAAATGATGGCTTTGTCTAATATCATGTGACTGGGAAATGGCGAATGTTCAATGTTCAATGTTGAATGGTGCGTGCATTTAATATGCAACATTACACAATCCAATGTTGAATGTTGCAGGCTGAGAGAAATGAGAAAAATGAGATAAGCAGTGTAAAAATGGCTCGTCTAAAAAAGCACATTTAAGAAATGTTATAAAACCGTGGAGCACGTCAAGATGACAAGATAATGATAACGATGTCTAGTGTCTGGTGCCTCTAAGATTTTGGGAGAAAGTTTCAAAAATTTCCAAAGAAAAAGGAAATAAAATGAAAGCAGCACTTGAGTTGCCTGAAACTGAAACTCATTTTACAGTAGCAAGTCGCACAGTGTATATCATTCCAACATATACAGCATAGATACACACACACACACACACACACATCTCATTTCCCCTAAAAAGTAAATAACTCTGGGCTAATCGCACTTTCACTCCTTCTACTTCTTACTTCTACAAGCTACAAGCAAGTTCTATACATATAGATAACAGGATTCAACGGCTTCGTTACAAAATACGAATACGAATAAGAATTCACTGGTTCAACCAGTCTGGTTGTTTCATCTATTTTCCTCCATGTTCCATTTCGTAATGAGCAGTCACTATTTACTTTTTACTCCACATTTCTTCAACATTCAGACCTTTTTGTATCAGAGAAATTTCTTCAAGTCTTTGAGTTTTTGAGTCTTTCTTCTTGCTCTTTGCTCTTGAAATTTCTAATCAATAGCCAAAACTTACCAATCTTGTTCATTTCAGCTTTCAGACCATTTTTAAAATGAGCTTTCTCCACTCTGTACTGTGAAAAAATGGCCATTTTAATACAAAATTTCGGAAAGGGCTCTGTCTGAGAGCTGGGAACTACGAGCGAAAACGGGTTTGAATGGTCGTAAATATTGTGTTTGTGTTTTGCCAGGACTTTTAACATTCTCCATTCACCAAACTAAAACTGAAACCGACATCCACTTTCTCCCGAATGAAATAGAGAGGGAAGTGGTGATGAGATGGAGATGGAAATGGAAACTGGTAAAGCGAAAGTGAGTGAATGGGAGTATGGAAATAAACTACATGGACACATTGGGTATTTTGCACATCGACGAGTGACTTTGACTTTGACTCTGACTCTGGGAATGCGACTATGACTCGAGACTGTACGACTACGAGAACGAGTACGAGAGCAGTTTTCTAGTTTAGAGTTTAGAGTTTGGCTGGTTTGCTCACTCGCTCCCTTCCTCGCGTACTTTCGCCGGGGTGAGGGAAAAACCATAAAAAGTATCTTTATGACTTTGATATCTCTGAGAAAAGATGGGTATTTGTGTACATGTAGATGTGTAGATGTGTAGAGTGTAGAGTGGAGAGTGGAGTGGAGTGGAGAATGGAGTATGCATATTGCATATCCAATATCGCTGCTCTGTCGCTGCTTTGGAATTGGAATTTTCCTCTGGGGTCTTTTACATTACTTTTTGAAACGGGTAGAGTGTCTTCAATCTTCCGTTTTCTATTTTCTATATGCAGAGAACCCAGATATTCCTCACATCTTTTTATACGTGTAGTTCAATTCAAAAGCAGTAATAGTTGGGTTCTAGATTCTAGAATCTAGAATCTAGAGTTTAGCTTCGCATACCATTTCCTTCTTCATCTATCTCTCACTTTCCATCGCCATTTCTATCGCCTCGGTCTTCTTCTCGGTTTCGGCTTCAGTCCGTCCGTCGCCATCCTCAAAAACAGGGAAAGTAAAATTGCAAACTCTCCACCATGCCCATGCATAACAGAACAGAAGATGGTGAAGAGAAAAAACGGAAAGGATGGAGAATGGAGCTGGTAAAGGAGAGAAGAATCTTCCGCTCTTTTCTATATCTCATACATTATTTTTTCTTCCTTTTTCATCTGAAATGTCTTGCCAAATACCCGTTCTCCGTTCCATTTTCTACATGTAAATATCATATGTCTAAGAGAGAAAGTAGAGAAAAAGTGGAGAAAAGTAGCAGCTGCATCTGGTGACTATTGGTTTGGTTTGGCCTGGTCTGGGTTGGCTTGGCTTTGATACATCAGTATCTACAATCTACCATCTAGAAAGTGTGTAGAATGTAGAATGTACAATGTACGGTGTACATAGGGCAAGGCAAATTGAAATATCGCACATTCTCAATTTTCCAGTAATATTATTATTGAAACGCCAGACGGTGCATACAATCTGAATTTTATTTTCTATTCAATCTTATACACAGGACATCCATATATTACCAGCAGCACCAGGGAAAAATGAGAACGTTGAATCTCATCTTCTCTCTCTCTCTCTCTCTCTTGCGTTCTCTTTACTCTTTACACTGTGCACTCTCACACATTTACACTTCCTTTAGAGATGTTTTACACCCCGTCAAGTACCTAAGCAGCTCTTTGGAATCAGAATCGGGATTCCCTCGGAGAAATCTTAATCATTGGATGAAAGTTGAAAGTTGAAAATGGGAAAACTGAGAATCCTTTTTACGATTTCAATTTCAGTTTCAATTTCAAAGTCAATACCAATACCAACACCAACACCAGTACCAATTTCACTCGTACTCGCATGTACACACATGTGTACCGAGTGTATTTCTAGCCTTGTAGAAGACCAAGATTCCTAGTTTAATAGAAATAATAAAAGTACAACACTATACTCTATGCTCTATGCTCAACTATATCGTATATCGTACAGCAAAGAATTTTCTCTATTTTCTCTTTTTCCGCATGCCTTATATCTGTATTCTGTATTGTATATTGTACAGGACGTACTGCCGTTGGAAAACATGGCCCAAGACGGAAGATTTCAATTTTGACAAAATATTCAGTACTAAAAGATGAGAGATGGAAGATGCCGACAGTTGACAGAAAATAGGAAAAATAAATAACATTTACAGGAAAAATCAAGAGTCAAGAGTCTATTTTCCTCTTCAAGAGTCAAAAACAATTTTTTTGAGTGAATTCAAATAATACATCTACGTCTTGAATCTTGAATCTTGACTCGTGAGTCTTGAGTCAAGCACATTTTGTTTGTCGTAGATTGTAGAAACATATCGGTTAAAATCCTAGACGTGGAATGGAAAATACGATATGCTTCCATTTTCTATTCCAATTGGAATTGGAATTTGAATTCTAGTTTTTTCAGCACCTGCATCAACTCTGAAATCAAAAGATGTGCCACATAAAGGATTTTTATGTATGGTAACATGATGTATCTAGATTCTAGATTCTACATTCTGCATTCTACGTACAGCGTTCAGGGATATCTATAGCGCTGTTTTGCTTTGTCTCTTGTCTCTTGTCTTTTGTTTCCATGACATCGACAGATATTCAATCCGAGTTTGAATTAGACTTGTACTTCCTACTAGTCAAAATGACTTCATCTCAAATTTTTCCACGGGCGTATATAGTATACAGAATACAGAAGATAGAACAATAGTGTGTTGAAAGTGGAGAAAGCTGTTTTTCCATCCTCTAGTTTTTATATATACACAAAACACAATAATATGGATATGGAAATGGAACAGATGGGAATGAAATGAAGAAATCTGCTCCTACCATATTCCAAACTCGATATTGTTCCATCTTTCTTGAGTATTGTGTATTGTACGTTGTACATGTGAGATGTATTATTCTTTTTTCCAGTTTCAAAACAACAGACTCAACGAAGCGAGGAAGAAACCCCGAGACTTGAGTCTGGAGTCTCGAATCTCGCATCTCAAAGCTAGAATCTCCAAGCTAGAAACTGGAAACTGGAAACTGGAAATTCGAAAGGGAGAGGGAAAAGTATGAGAAGCAATGAGAAAATTTTTCCTTTCCAAAGAACTAGATAATTGGACATTGATTCCTTCCGTCTCCCTTTCTTCCTTCATCCTCTCTCTCTCACTCTCCAATATTTTCTTCCATCTTCCATTTCAAAGTTTCAAGTACTCAATACTCAAGTATGTGCTGGATTGTGGAAATAATAGTAAAAAAACTCCTTCAAAACATCCAGAAATTTCTTCCAACTTTCACTTCTTTATTTCCTTTACTTTCTTCCTTCCTTCATTCTAACTGAATATTAACGAACAGAATTCAAACTCTTACTAAAACTCTTACTCATACTTGAAGTACAGGGTGTGGTTGAATAAACAGAATAATAAGAAATAAACAGAATAATAAGAAATAACAGAACCCGAACCAGTGCCAGAACCAGAACCAGAATCTTGTACAGAATTTGTATTAAAAAATAAATAAGAGTTCCTCTATGACCAACACTTTTCTACATGTAATCTACACTCTACACTCTTCGCGAACAAACAGGGAGGAAAATGGGGGAAAGGGCGTAAAAAATATTATAAATTCTGTCTAATGTCTAAGCATTTAGCATGTAGTACAGTGGTTAAAAAGATTTAAAGAATGTTCAATGCTCATCATATGACATTGAGATTCAGATTCAGATTGAGATTCATTCGTCGTTCTAATTTTGTAATACTCTGGAAACTTGAGTATTCACAAGTCAGTAGGTACCTACAAAGAATAATGAGTGAGGGGAATGCAAGTGAAGGAAAATGGATAAGGCTGACTTGAGTCTGGAGACTTGAAGCTTGAGATAAGCCAGAACCCAGAATCACGCACATGTACAACTCATCCACGTATATGTACACAGACATTACTCCTATCAGTCTTTTCTGCCCTTCTTTGAAGGAAAAAAGGAGTTGTTGAGCTAACGCTATTCCAGAGTCTAGATTCTAGATTCTAGATTCTAGATTCTACGTTTTAAATTCCATGTTCTACGTTCTACCTTCTATATTCTGGACAAAGAGAGAGAGAGAGACATTAAAAAATCTCAATTCCAACGCACGTACGTCCTACAGCTTTATTTATACTCTGCTTCATCCTCTTCCCTTTTCCATGTTTTCTGCCTTGTGTCTTGTGTTTTGTAGTTTGTAGTTTGTATTTTGCCCTATCTCAGCTCTCAATTTCCAGCTTTCAGCTTTTCCATTTCTATCCCTCACCGATTATCCTTATCATGCCTCTCGTCATCACCATGGAAAATACAGAAAACAGAAAAGAGAAAAAAGAAAAGGAGAGAAAAAAAACGGTATGTATTCTAAGCATTTTTAAAGCATGTAAGCAAATACCAAACACAAAACACAGAGCTTCATACAGTTGTGTATTGTGTATTGTGTACTCTGAACGGTGTACTCTAAATTGTACGTTGTAAATGGAAGAAAGAGAGAGCAAACAAAGTGAAAAGAAAGATAATGATGAGGAAGAAATAATCTCAACGCCATCCATCTAAATTACAATCACAGATAGAGCTACCATTACCATTACTAAACCCAACTCAACTCAGCTCAGCTAAGGATGGCAACGGCAGCGCACGTAAAGTCAAGCCATAAGTCTCATTTCAACTCTTATTGTTAGCTTTGGTTACAGTTTAACTTTAGAGTTTAGAGTTTAGAGTCAGACATTAAGCAAATTAATTACAATTTCCATTTCTACTTTACAACTCTAGATTCTAGATTCTAGAGTCTAGAGTCTATATTCTTGCTGATATATACTTGCTTGTCCAGCTCTTTTTTTAAATCACAGACTTGAGTTGAGTTGAGCTGAGTTGACTTGACTTGGCTTGCTTTATCTTCCACCTTGATTAAATTCTACACTCGTTTTTCTCCAAGCACTTTCGAATGCACAACTTGTACACTGTACATTTTGTATTGTACAAAGTGAGGGGAAATGAACAACTGATTGCTTGGCGGAAACGATTGAGTTTTTACAACCGAGTCTACTCTTTTGTTTGACTTGAGACTTGATGTTCATCAAAGCTGTTTACGGTTTTTTTCCTTTTCCCTGGTATTTGTACAGTGTACAGTCTATGGTATACGTTTATATGTACAATGTACAATGTACAATTGAAAGTCCCAGCGGGAAATAACACATGTAAAACGGAACTAATTCAAAAGAGAGGACTAAAGTCCGGAAACTAGAAGCTAGAGAACAATGAAAGAGGAAAGAGAAAGCAAAGAAAGTAAAACATTCTTGGTATTGGTATTGTTGGCATTGACGTCGTCGGTTTTGGTTTTGGTTTTGGTTTTGGTTTGAAGTTTGAACCCAATGAAATAAGACAGAATAATTGTATGTTTTGAAAGTGGACATGTGTAAAGAGCCTGAAAGAAGCAACCTGTGAAGAGAGTGGAAATATTTAAATAAAAACGGAGATTTGTTCCCGACTGCATGTTTTCTTAGTTTCTGTACCAAAATAATACAAAATTAAATGCAAGAGATTAAAAGTTTCTCCTTAATTTTGTGTCTTGTACTTGTACTTTTACTTGAATTTGCATTTGCAACGTGTATTTTGTAGTTTGATAGAAACGTCTCTTTTAAACAGAGCTCAAGTGCCACGTTTCCATTTTCAAATTGAGCTCGTACCATAAAGCGTTGCAGAATGAACATGTGATTTAAAAATTAAAGGGTAAACGACTCAAGATAAGACGAAGACGACTTCCGCCTTCCTTTTTCCTTCTTTATGCCTGACTTATACCTTTTATAGCGCGTTTTTATTATTATTATTATTATTATTATTATTATGAGTACAGCTAAACTGAGAACGGAGGAAAGTTACGTGTGTGACATGAGACAAGGACAAGGACAGCGAAAAGGAGAATGACAGGGGATGTGAACGAAACTGTTGACATCATCATCATCAGTTTGGTTATCCTTGTCGTTTAACGTCCTTGTAGAAAAAAGTTTGAATTCGTTAGCTGTCACTTTCCGTTTCCTTCCCTTCCGTCCTCAACGCTTGTCATCATCATCATCGTCAAACCTATCATCATTATAACACGAGTAAAGTAAAAATTTTAGACGCGACTTGAGACTTGAGACTAGATTCTTGAGTCTTGAGACTCGACAGTTGAGAGTTGAGAGTTGAGGCATTTCCTGTTTCCTTCCGTGACTCATATAAACTTAGTTATTTTCCATCTAATCACAGGAGCATATACATTTGAGCCGTCGTTTATGGTTTCTCCTTCCGACTCGAGAGTCGAGACATTTCCAGAATGAGACTTGTCTCTTAATTTTTCCTCTTAAAGTCTCATCCAAGATTTACTAAGCCAAAGTATACACTCTACATAATATAATTTCTACACCTAGTTTCATCTCAAACTTGAGCGTGTTTTTATCCCGAATGCAGAATCACGCTCAATGCTCAATTCTCAGTGCAAGACGCAGGCTCAGTTTGTTTTGTAATTGCAGCTTTATGATAAACACTACATTTATAAGTATTTTATGTCCATTCCAAATTGGAAGCCCAGGGAACTTTTAACTACTCCTTGGTGGATAATTGCTCAACTTTTTGGTTCTGTATTAATAATTTAATTCTCACAGCTTAATATTTAATACAGTACAGTATACACTATACACTATCCCTTGAGCCTTGAGCTTTGAGCATTGAGCATTGAAATAGCAAGTTTCTTGTATATTGATATCGATATATCTTTTGTAATGGATTTAAGAAGAGGGGAAAAGGTAAAGGCTATTGCTACTTTAATGTGAAACTGTCATTCTTCTTTTACTATTTCTCATGGAGAAAGTGAGAAAGAGAAAGGAAAAGAAAGGCATCGACATTTTCATTTCCCTCTAATCTTGGGAGAAATAAGGAAGGGGAAATAGCAGAAACAGGAAGAAGAAGAGAAAGGAAAAGGTGGTATTTCTTGTGGAATTGCATGTTTCTATCATCCAGTGGCATTCACGATTCAAGTAAAACAGTGAAACAGTGGAATAGTGAATCCTGCATGTACCTCTGTATATAGTATATTTGGTATGCATTTCCCCCGACTTTCTTCACTAGTGATATGTAATGTATACATAATAAACATAATAAAGGCTATTACATGATCCAGTGAAATGGAAAGTTTCATGGAAAAAGTCATTCTCCCTAGACGACGACTTCTAATGACTTGAACAAAGGGAAATTGCTGGATAAAAGTTCGGACAGCTACAGCTACAGCTCTTTCCTATTTCCTCCTACTCCATTTCTTTATTTTATTTTCTCTCCTCTCTCTTCACCATTTTCTTTCCCTTTTCCAGTTCACTGGAACCTGGAATCTGGAATCTGGTAGAGTTGGCATTAGTAGTGGCAGAAAGTGAACAGCAAAGAAACCCCTTTGCGCTCCACATGCATGCACTCGTCAATTTTGTTTTGAGTTTGTACATACAGATTTCTCTATCTAAATGGAACAACTTTTCCTCAGCTTTCATCTCCTATCAAAACTATAAGACCAGTCACTAGTCACTAGTTTTGAATACCAGCCAGTCATAATATAGAACTTGCTATTCCACTGATACTGGAAAGTTGAGGAAGAGGGAAATTTAAAATTCAAACCTAGTGTTTAGTATTAAATATTGAGTACTTTTTGTACAAGAAAGTCAAGGCAAGGAAAAGAGAAAAAACTTGAGACTTGAATGATATTCCTAATAAAAATTTTGCTAACGACAAAGTGCCCCAAACCAAACCAATTTAAGCCAAAAAACTAAGGAAACTCATCATTTCTTTCCTTTTGTTTATTTTTTTCGTTTATATTTGGAAAAAGAGCAAAATGACTATGCAAGAAAACATGAAAGATATTGAGAATGCGTGTAAAATAAAATGTAACATGTACAAATTTATGGGTTGAATCCTCATCACTGCCTCTAGTATTGTTATAATATTATGTATACATATAGCTATAGCTAAATAGATTTTCATGTCTCTTTCTTCATCAGCAATGAACAAGTTGGTATTTGCAAGTTGGAAATGGAAAGTTGGATCATCAAAAAAGCATTAGATGAGAATGATGAGGCTCCATTTCCAAGCTCGCATATACGGAATAAACAAACGCAGCTATGTAAACCTTCAACTTTCACTTTCATGTTCATTATTGAGCTCGTTTGCTTTTGGATATTGGACAAACGGGAGTCGACATCGTGTTGCGAGTCTCGCAACACGATGTCTATAGGAAATCCAAGTACAAAATCCAGTTTATTATTGAGACAGAAACACATTATTCATAATTCATAATAATATAAACTTTGGAAAGTTGGAACGTTGGAACATTGGAGCTTTAGAACTTTGTTACTTTCTCCAATTTTAGTGCTTTTATTCACGGGATCCAGATGTATCCATTTTTGCCTGTCGAATTCCAATTTTGAATAGAGAATAGACAATAGAAAATAGAAATAGATGTTGGACTCGGACTTTGGAATTTGAAATTAGCTACAAACTACCAGCACAAACCATTGACGCAGATGTTGTTCTTTCTCCTTTTCCTCTTGTTCCAAACTTCCAATTTCAATTCCGATGTCAGCTACTAGAGTACTCAAGACATAATAAAGAAAGCCACCTCTGCCGCTGCAAAACAAGTGATATTATCATGTTCCAAAAGTCTACGTAATTAATATTTAGAATCCACCCGCGCTCTCTCTCTTTCCTCAGAACTCGTTGTAACCTATTACTGTACCTTCTACCTCAGACTAAATATTGAAACTTGTTTCAAACTCCGAGTTGGGGGCAAATGAAGATGAAGCTTCGAAGCTTCGAAGCAGACAAAGTTTTGTCATTTTCACCAAATGTCCTTATACTTTTATACTCTCTAGCTTCTAGCTTCTAGTTTCTAGATATTAGATCTTAGGTACTTTCTCTCCTTGATAATTATATATTTAACTACGGGTTCAGCCAAACCTGCAATATTATTAGAAAATGTACAATGTACAATGTACAAGATAGATTGCGAAACTATCTCAATTTCACTATGTATATTTTTGCGCCCAAGTATAAAAACTTGTTTAATCATCCCAATCAATATTCAATGACTAGTTCCAGTTCTAGTCATTGCCAACGGTTAAAGTTGTCCATGTAGAAAGTAGAAACAAGAAAATTTTGACGATTAAAAGAAGTAGAATAACTTTATGTTGGAAGAATATCCAATATCAAGTATCCAACATCCAACTTTTCATACATGTGATGATCCAGCTCGTTCTATTTTATGTAATGTATCTCCAGGATCCAGGACTTTTTTTGTAGAATGTAGAATGTAGTATGTAAAATCCTATAGCTCATTCAGCTATTTATATGAGTAGAATATAGAATGGGAATGGGATTGAGTTTTGGGTATTGGAATGAAGATTTGAATTCCTCCACTGATCATAAAATTCAAAGTCTCACCACAAAATTTAATTACGTGTTCGATCCAAAGCCCAAGCCATTACCTATACCAAAGCCAAAGGCAAAGGGATGCCGAAACCGAAACCGAGACTGAATTTAAAGCCTAACTAAAGCTAGATTCTGGATTCAAACCTATTTTGACTTGAAAAGATCCGATGGAACGGAATAGAAAGAAACTATCTGGAATGTGCATGTCGAAGCCCTTCTCTCCGTCTCCATCTCAGTCTCTGTCTTTTAATCTGACATAATACATAAAATGTACTCCAGTGTGTAGAATCCAGAATCCAGAATCCAGAATGTAGAATGCAGATATTTCCAAGCTTCAAAAGATTGTGGAATGAACTGGAATCTGGAATCTGGAATTTGTAGGCTAGAAATGGAAAATTGTTAGCTTTCCCTTGTACCTTCTGCATTCTTTAAGCTTCAGTTTCAGTTTTGTTTCGGCTTCCGTTTTTGAGAGTATTATCTACCAATTCCGTTTTGAATTTAGAATGTAGAATTTAAATCTCCCTCGCCTTCCCTTTCATGTCATCCTATTTTCTATTTTCCATTTCTTGTTCCTCTGATCAATACTCAGCACAACACAAATATGTGTAATCCACATATTTTTATGCACATTGTACAAATACGTGTAATATGTAATACTTTACATATGTATTGGAAAAAAGGCCGAGCGTCGAGAATCGAGAGTCGAACGAACTCGGCAATGCAATTCAATGTAAACATGTGTAGACTTGATATTCCGTTCACCATTCACCGTTCAGCGTTTGCTGTTGGTAGTTCATGTATAAAGCATAAAATAGAATGGAATGAAAGTGTGAGACTGGGACTACATAATATTCGCATAATACTACACTCTACACTCAACACGGCATTTTTTACCATGTACATCAGTACATCAGTAGTGAGGGATTTTTTTAAGACGGATGCATATGCATACCTCGAACCTCGAACCAATTTATTTTGACAGGAGCATGGAACCATAACTATTCTTTATTAAACTTTCCTGCCACTCTCCCATCACCCAACACCCAACACACACACTTTTGGAATACAAAAGAGAAAAGGAGGCAAAGATTCACCGCTCACCGTTCACCGTCCTCTTACTCATCCATCCAATCCACAGAAACAGAGACAGACAAAACACTTTTACTGACTACGGCCTGCTGTCTATCTTTTTCTTTTTCATAAAGCACCATAGAGAATTTAGCTCTCCATGAAATGTTTAACGAGCGTCACCCCCATTTAAACACGTAAACGGATGGGAAATATCGGTAGACAATTTCCGATTTTTCATATTGTAGATTTTAGCACATAAAATTGCCTTTGATCTAGAATATATAATCTAGATTCTAGAATATATAGAAAAAAGCCTGTCCGCTGTTTTATTTTCTTGTTTTTGAAAGGGGATTTTAAAACATGGATAAAATTGGAAATCAGGTGAGAAAAAAACAAAACACAAGAACAGGATGAAAGCGGACGAGATGTCAAACTTTAAATGACATCCTGTCACTTTATACTTGACACTGTACACATTTTTGCTGCTCCATTGTTATTAATTATTACCATTTAACATAATTCCTTTGTATGATCAAAATTGTAGTTGGTGGTGATTTTAGCCAACATTTCACCGCTCATCTGCCTACGCCATCTGCGTAGTTTGAAGTTTAAAATTGGAAAATAATCACTAGAGCTTCAGAAATTTTGTAGTTGGTAAATCTTTGTCCCGTTCGTCGTTAGTCGTCAGACGAGTGGTAATATTTTCAAGATTTTATTTCATGTGGTATGATTTATGGCGATTTTTTTGTTCGAATTTGTTTGAATGTGATTGTCATGCGATGAGTCAGAGAGGCTTGAGGCTTGACTTTTTCCCTATTTACACTGTTTTGTATGTAATTCATTTTATGCAAGGTTTGTGAGACAAAGAGACAGACCTTATAAGTAAGAGCTTATATGTTTGAAGTTTGAAACGGTAGCTTTGGTGTGCTGTGAAGTGGCAGACAATGGCATGATTGAAAATCCAATCGCGTCTCATGTCTCATCCCCACTGGTTCAGTTCTTACTCGGATCCACCGATTCACCGATTTATTTCTAAGCTAGCACACACGGGGACAAAGTGAAAAGGAGAGAAAGCGTGTCAAGAGTAAAAAACGAGGAGCATCAGAGTAATTGCAATTCCATACAATTCGAATCCAATTCCGATCCCGATTCTCATTCTGATTCAACGTTAAACTCACACACACAACGCGGTGTCTCGTATTTTCTCGTCATTTCTATTCTTTTCCTCTCCTACATTGTACATTGTACATATATCTACACATTCTAGATTCTAGATCATATGTTTATGTACCTATATTCACCACATGTGAGTTTTAATCTACAAACTACAAACTAAAAACTACAGACTGGACGAGGATCAGAAATGCTCGGTGAAAAAGCGGCGGAAATATAATTGAATAATAACACAACTCGACAATCTCATGAGAATAAAAGTTGAACCAGCTTCATCCTTTACCACTCATCACACATTGAAAGAACTTTGAAACACAAATCAAAATTGGACGTGCACAAATGGACATAGATAGTGAAGCTTTAGGGTCATGATTTATGATTTATGATCAATGATGGGAATTCTAATTCTATATTAATTTAATCCCCGGTTTGGAGTCTGGAGTCTGGAGTTTGTAGTTTGTAGTAGTATCAACTTTTTCCATTTGCGGCATGCAGTATTTTAGCTTCTAGGTTCTAGATTCTAGACTCTAGATGTATCTGGAATTTTCAAATTTTCTCTACACAACTGAAATCCTACTCAATAACATCCGACATCCGACATTACAACACACATCCACAATCCAAAATCCACATGTCACCTTCGTTATCTAAAACGTCAACATGTACCAACACAGTGAAATTAGGTAGTAAAGACAACAGACCAAAGAGAATTGAGAATAACGTTGACGTCGACTTTGCTTTTGCTCTGATGTGACTTTCTCTATAGCAACTTGCTCAAGAAGATTCTAAGCTGGTTCATTGTGTTGTGGTGTGGAATCACAACAACAGTGATATCTCAGTGCCAACCACTGCAAACTCCACAGTGAGCGAGGTTGCTTATTATGGTGGCCAAGTATAAAAGATAAAATGAGCATTGAGCATGGATGTGTACTGGCAGCTCTTTGCTTCACTTTACTACTTACTTGTGCTTTGTACCTTGTACTTTGTGCAGTAGACAGTAGACAGTAGATAAGATGGTAGATGGTAGACAGTAGATATATGGATACATGAGCTGGTCATAGTTTTAATTCCATCCGCACACGGATTTGTCATTCAAGTCAACACCTCGAATGTCGTCCCTTGCCAGACCATGCCATGTCAAGCCGTTCCATCTCTAGAATCTAGAATCCAGAATCTACAATCCAGACTCTCTCGTCTCTCGCACAGCTTCTGAGCTGTACGCTGTACGTGCACATCACACTCTTACGCCTTTCCCTTCAAATCTCCTCTACATTACTGTACACTAGATTCTATATTCTAGATTCTAGACTCTAGAGCTTTTCCTTCCAGCTCGTCCATTGAAAAATTTCATCCTCAATAGAATAAAATGTGTTCAAGTTTTATTTTCTCTTCAATCCTCGTCCCATGTCTTTGTCCCAGATCCTGCATTCAGGATACAAGTTTACTACGTGTATAGACAATCTACAATATATAGTCTACAGTCTAAAATCTACAACAATACCCTCTTGCCTCTCTTCATCCATCTTTTCTCTTTCCTCTTCCACCATTCACTAGTTTCTAATAGTAGGGCACATTGAGATTGAGATTCTCCCTCTTTCACTCACTCTTGCTCTCACCTGCTTGGCTTGGTATAGCTTGCTCTCAGTTGCTCACTGCTCACTTGCCCGATGGCAATTTAGATTCGCTCTTCAAATCTCCCCGATTCAACTCACGATCTTCCATGACAGTCCATTTCCAGTTCTATCTCCATTCATTTATTATCTTTCTCCATTTTTTAATTTCATCCCATCTTCCTCTGATTTATGGAAGCAAAATTATAGCAAACCAAAAGACAAGTGGTGAAAAAATGATCAAATTTACGTAGAAAAGTGATACATGTTTCATGTTTCACACATGTTTTTCTCTACATCTTTAGATGGATGGTTAAATAGTTTTTATTTGCATTTTTGTCACCCTTGTACACTGTAAACTGTAAATTGTGAATTGTAAACTCGGAAGAGTTAGTTGAGAAAAAATGTCATTTACCATTTTCCACTTTGCCGTTTTCATCTTTGCTCTTTCTTTTTTACACTGTAAAACAATGTTGAAACCTCTGTACTCGGTACACAAACAAATAAATAATAAAGTATTCACTTTCTTCGTATGTTTGCCAACTTTGGATTCGTACTTTCGATGTAGTCAGAGAGAAAGAGAGAAACAAGAGTGGGCAAATAATGAATGTAACATTTGTGTGTATAAATCAAAAAGGGTGATAATAACATGTACCATATTTACATACATTTTCTATATGGTAAATCCAAGCAGAGTTGAGTTCAGTTAAGTAAAAGTAGCTGTGCTTTTTTATGTTGATACATAAAAATGTATATATCTATACTCCACTTGAAACTTGAAACTTGAAACTGGAAGCAAACTATAAAAGTATAAAGTATAAAGAATGAAAAAAAGCATGTTGGGAAAAAAGAGAATAAAAAAAAATAAAAAACATTGTATGATCGTAATGACGGGTGAATAGTAAATCCTAAGGCTTTTCGAGTCTCGAAGCAATGCGTCATTTCATGTTCAAGTTTCGTGTAGTTTCATGTAGTTTCATATATGTAGGATGTCGGATGTGTAGAATATAGAGTTTTATACATTCTCAGAGTAGTCAAAGTCTAACAGATAGACGACACAGAAAAGAAAAGAAAATAAGAAAGACCAAGAAAAGTACGAGCTCAGTGTACAGTGCACATTTTATATGACATGTATGTGTGTATCCCTTGTTCATAAGTTGGAGGTTGGAGGAAGAGGAAAGAGGAGCCTAATATTAGAATATAAGCCAAATTTCTTATGCAACGCTTCGTCTCATCTCCTCCTCTTGTCTCTTGTCTAGTGTCTCGTCTCATCTTCTCTGTACTCTGTATCCATGTGCGCTGGGTTCTTTTTACTCTTTTTTTGCGTGCCTAGTTTCTAGTTTCTAGTGACTGGCCTTTTTCTATCCTTCATTTCGGTCCTCTGTCTTGAGTCTTGAGTCTTGTGTCTTGTGCCTCGTGAAAAGAGAGAAAGAGGAGCAGTGAGTCAGAAAAGAATAATACAGATACAGAGATATGAATGGGCAACTTATGTTTCTCCTTTGTCTCTGTCATGAAGAGACAAAATCTTCAAAGTTTCCTTTTAGTTTTTGTTGCAATTCTCTTTCTGGTTCTGGTATTAGTTTTGAGTTTTGAGTTTTGAGTTTTCAACTGGTTTTATTATGATCATCTATACGATATTGTTGATCCTCGAGTCTCGAGTCTCGAGTCTCGAGTGTAATGGACGAATACGCACATTCTTATCATGGATCATTCATCCTACGCATCTTTTCATGTGTATGCAAAACTACTCTACTCTCTGTTGTACATTGTACATTTATCATCTGAGTTGGTAAAATGGAGATTATATCAGACTATTTTTATGCTCACTTCCTACTCTTTGCTGTTTCTAATAATGTTTGTTCCTCATCTTCACAACTTGCTTTTATATTTGATACCACAGATATCAAAGTATATCACAGTAAAGGAATCGAGAACCAAGAATCGAGAATCGAGAGCTGAACATAAAATGATGTGAATAAGATCATTTTATTACCTCCTCAAAGTTTGCACTGCTCCATAAAAATGAAAATTTGGATGTGATGGAAAACAAACATGAAAAAAACAAAAGAACAACAACAACAAATTGTCGTGTTACGCTGTCATTGTTTATTTGCCCATGTGGTAGATAGTAGATACCTTTCACAAATGATAGGAGATACAGACCGGAGTACAGTACCGTACGGACGGTTCTTGAATTTTCTACTGGATAAACTAGATGCTGGATTGGTCATTATAGAAGTGCGGGAGCTCGGTTCTACCCTCTTTTAAGCTGTAATCTCCATTCTCCATTCTGGATTCTGGATTTTGAAAGAGAGCAGTAAAATATTACATGTTTTACAGGGGGAGACTGAAGGATTTACAAGTTTAGTAATATCCTGGGATTTTAATCAGTACAAAATACAGAATACAGAACAAGTGTGTGGTGTGCAACGCGTACCATATAAATGAGTTTCAAATGGTTTATAGTAAAGTTGCATGGGCAGTTCTGATATCGATGAGGATATGGATTATGGATTGTGGATTGTAAATGGACGATGGACAACGGAGCAGAAATTAGACAGGCGAGGGAATGTGCTCGTTGCGAGACGGGAAAACAGGGAGCGATGGAAAACATAATAAATAATCCAGAACTCCAGAGTTCTAGAAGTCTAGAGTTATGTATGCGTGCAACGTGTATGTTTTCCTTCACGTCCAGACAAAACACTGAAGGATGGATCGAGATGGAGATCCTCCCTGGTTATCCGCTAGCTAATTTTCAACTCTTGCACCATGCACAATGCACCCGTATCTAGAAAATCCTTTCATTTTATAATACACATGAATAGTGAATACTCGGCCAATTCAAACCACTTTTTACGTTTTACACTTCCACTACCTACACCGTACGAGGATAAATTTTAGCTTGTTATTTGAAAGAAGCCATCGTTCGGAATACGGAATTAAATTTTCAGTAAAATCAGCAGTCAAAATTCGGATATGCTTTACTCATAATTGGCGGCTTTCGCCGTAGTGCACACTCTATACTCTATACTCCATAGTCCAAAGTTGGTATTCTATCGGCTTGATTACTTTCCACATTCCACGTTTTCCAATCATCAAAAGTATTATTAATATCCAGAATCCATAGTTTTACCTTAATTAAATATCACTGTACAGTTTACAGATAATTGAAAATATCATTGGTCGTAGCGGGAAAAACAAAGAGAAAGCTTTGGAGTTACTACAGATTATAGGAATAATTAATGCACAGGTTTCATGTCAAAAGACAGAGACAGAGCATTCATGAATTTCCCAAAGCCCAGGGCCCAACGCCAATTGCCAATTGACAAAGGGTGAATAAAACGGAAAATTCATTTGTACACGAATCTCATTCGTCTGCTATTGACTCGCTCATAAACTATAAAAAAATATCTATCGTAATGTACAACATGACTTTGATACAAGATACAAGCATAGAAATTTCATATTGAACTGTTTCAAGTTGTACATTCTACATCCTGGAACAGGAAATAAAAAATATTTAAAATTTCATATAATAATACACTGGATAAGTGGAGGTGAATTCATCTACATAATAGATAATAAATTGTATTTACATTGTACAAATACAAAATATCGTTCGTTTTGAATTGCAAGTAGTAATTTTAGTTCCTTCCATGTTAAACGTCGAAGCCCACGTATAAATTTAGATTCAAGTTTCAAATGTATGGTTTCAGTTTGGTTCTGAGCTAGTGCGCACATAGTCAACACATAATGCATGACATTATGCCAGTTTAATTACCAGTTTAGTTACCAGGAAAGCTCTGTTGTTTTCAAACTACAACTCACAACTCTATTCAAAATTCAAACCAAATTCCGTGTATATATCTATATCTATATCTGTATCTGTATTATGATCAGCGTTTTGTGTAGTATACACAGTACAAACACAGTATATGGGTAGTTAAATACTTAAAATACAATAGACTACAAGGCATTAGAATAAATGTAGTTTGTGATGAAAGTTGGCTTCCAAAACATCATTCAACATGTACGATACAATACATTGTACATTGTACATTCTACATGCTCAATGCTCAATTCACAAAGGGGATGAGTTTGTCTTTTCTGGCTTTGACTATTTATTTAAATGCCCGTGTTTGAATAGCATGTCATGTCATCCTACAGAATAGCATTCCATGCCTTGGGAACATTTTAGACTAGACCTAGATTATACTCGAGTTTAGATGATTCAACTATACTCTATGTTCTATGCTCAATGTTCAATGCTCAATGCTCTGGGCAATTATATCTTGTAGTGACAGGCACAAAACCGTTCATGCGACTAGGATTCTAATCACCATCATTATTATCACCATCTCAGTGTCATCATTTTAGATGCATGAAAAGCTCCATGACGATCAATTGAGCATTTTGCTTTCACCATTTACTTTAACTTTTCCTTCAGATTCCCACGAACAATGTACACCGTACACCGTACACCGTCCTATCTTCATAGCCATCTCACACAGATCAACTATCTAAATTGCTTTAGGTTAAACCAGTGATGAGACTAGAGGAGAGAAACGAGAAACGAGAGACGAATCAGGATCATGCACAATGCAAATATCTGTATCAGTACACAAGCTCATCAAAAGCTACAATTTTCCTACCAACTCCTAAACATCTACCAAACAACAAATAATATTCACAATCCTAAATTTAGAATCTAGAATTAAGATGCTACACGACGATGATGCGCGGTAAAAAGTAAACAGTAAACAGAATGGACGATTCCAATTCCATGTCACTACAAATTCCAACTTTGATGAGATGAGGAAAAAACGAGTAAATGCTAATGAGTAATAAAAATAATAATATCACATGAGTCCATTTGGTTTTGATGCTGATGTTGGTAGTTGATGTACTTATCTATGGTACGATTGAACATTGAACACTGGACTTGTAGTAAGTTTTTTTGCTTGTATTCACCGAGCATTCATCCAAATTGCATACTTGTATTGCATATTCAATGTGCATCATCAAATCGGGAATGTAACTACTGTACTTTCATGGAATGGACGTGAGTATTATTATTATGACCCATAAAACTATGGAATGAAAATAAATGCAGAATGTACAATGTGCAATTTAGAATCTAGAATCTAGACGAATGATGGTAGTAGTTGCAGGAATATAACTGCATATTATTATTATATATCTGTACAAGTACAAAAAACCCATTTTTAGAGAAACGAGAGAAATGAAATGAGTTTCTCTCTCTCTTATCTTTTTACGTAATGCTTCACGTAGTTAAAAGGGCATTTTCTCTCTTGTTTCCTATTTTCCTAGTTCCAGAATTTAGAGCTGACTGCTCCAGTTTCATTCCTAGTACTGAATACTTGCAAGTACAAGTACAGTTTTCTATCTTTTCTCCGTCTACACCTCGAGCCTCTAGTCTAGAGTCCAGAGTCTGGAGTTTAGAGTCTAGAGTCTCTAGTCTCGAGCTCGACCGTAAAAATACACAAAATGTTTTCCATGTAATGGAAAGCTCCACGGATCAAGAGTCACAGTCAGAACTCATTTTTGTATTTGTATTTGCTACTCCTTTGCTCGTCGGATAGAAGATAAAAAAAAATAAAGGACGCAGCATTCGGTTTTACTGTACTAAGAAAAAAGTGAATGTCACAGTGAATTAATCAGATGCACGGTATATTACATGAAATTACAACAAGTTGACTTGACGACTTGAAAACGTGAAACTTGAAATAGTTTGAGCATTGAACCGAGGGGAAAAAATGACATGATATTTTTCTGGTGCTGCTTTCCTCTTCAAAATTGAAACCTTGGTGACATTTTCTTTGAAAATATCCTAAATATTCTCTAAAAATATGGTTTACAGTATTTGTATCGTTTTCCTTTGGTTACTTGGAAATTGATAATAGAAATGTGATATTAGTATCTACTTGTATTATATATTATGTAGAATCTAGAATATAGAATGTAGAATGTAGAATCGGATGCCAGTAGTAAACCAACAACCAGCCAGCAACTCCTTGAATCTTGAATAATCTTTAAAAGGGAAAAATGAAACGATGAAGAGAGCAAGAGCGAGAACGAGAGTAAGATCGAATGGAAAGAAAAAACAACTCAGTCAAAATGAGAAGAGTTCCATTCCGTCAGTTGACAGGGACCGGCGACAGGCTGCTCTCTCCACAAATAATTCAACAAAATTTAAATGCATTTTCTTCCTTCTCGAGTTTTGAGTTTCGAGTTTTGAGCATGGATGACGTGAATCCGGGGCACTTTATTTTGTACGGCTTATACGTTACATGTTATACTGTATAGTTATATTTATTCAGAATTTGAAAAATGTAAAACAGAAAAATGATGTTTCCAGTTTCTAGTACACACTACATCTTCAAAATACGTAATATTTACATTTAGCACATGTCATGTGCCACGTGTATATATAATGTGTAATATGTAGTGAAAGGAGATGACGTGATGTATGGAAAATGGAGTGACACGGCAGAATATCTCAATACATCACAACTTGGAGGAATATGGAATCATTTACAAAGCAAATGGCAGAATATCTCATACATTTCCCCGTCTTAGAATATTTAGTTTTCATCGCCCATGTTCCCCCATTTAAGTCCGAGTCCGAGCTCCAGTTCCAGCTCGAGTTTCAACTTCCAAGTCTATGATATAACGAACATCATCATCATGATGACGACATGACATGTCCCTTTCATCTCTCTCTGAACTGAATTGAATTGAATTGATGAGGAAGCAAACAGAATGAAACTCGGCTCCTTAAACAAGTCAGTAACTTACTTTAGCTAGCGTTGTAAGAGCAGGAGTTGATGTTAGAATTTAGAGTTTAGAATTTAGACTTGGAATATTATACGAAATTATAATTAAAATTACGATTACGACTATGATATAATCAGGCTACGAATATTCATGTTTACAGTCCACAGTCTGCAATCTAGAATCTAGAATCTAGAATCTACTATCTGCGTTACCTATGTAAATACACATTCCGAATATGATAGCTTCTCTTGTCTTGTCATCTGCACACTTATTGAATTTCAAATGAAATGTGAAACCTGAGTGAATGTATATATAGTGTATACATGAACCAATTATATACTCAGAATGGTTTTATGATGAAGAACTACGCAGATGACACAGCATGCATGTAAAATGTACATTGTGGATTATACCTTATACCATGCACACTTTACATCTTCATTATTACGCAAAGTAGACTTTATACATTTAGCTCTCGTTCAATTTTACTGCAAAGTAAAATGTAGGGAAATGTACATTTTTTAATGCCTTTTTTGATGATCTATGGTACGTTATTGGAATGAGTGGAAAAGTTCTAGACCAAGATTTGATAGACAAAGATAACGATAACGATGACAACTTTACTGATCATCTACTTGAGGGTTTTAACATTATTACGGTTTCTTAAAACAGATCTTGATGACGATGATGATAAATCATGATAAATATCGATAGAACAGAGCAAAAAACAAAGAGTTTTACTTACACAAAAATACTTTTGGTTACGGGAGTTTCCCGAAAATGAAAAACTCATAGAATAAGAGAAACCTAGCTTGGCACACTGACATTGGTTTCCTCTTTCCTCTTTCATCAGACGAAGGACAAAGAACAAGTTGCTCCGAGTTTGTTGTTGCCGAATGCCGAATGCCGAAAATAGAATGCAGAAACTGGAGACCAGAGTAGTCGGTAATTGGTTGCTGCTTTACAATATTAGCATCAGTAGCACCACAATCAACATCAACATCAAATCAACTTGACTTGACTTGACTGGACGAGATAAGTGATTGTGGAAAACTTGAAACATCAAGCTAAACTTGAGGAAGAGGAGAAAGTTTTACAGACTTCCAGAGTAAAACACAATACAATAGACCGGAAGGAACGAGACATCTCCTTTTATTATAAATACAAAGGAGTGACAGTGTCCAGAATCCAGATTCCAGAGAAAGTAGCATATTATCAATTTCTTCATCTTGGAAGAAAACTCCTCCATTCTTGTTCTGTCCATCACAGACAAGAGACAAGGAAAACTCCAACTCCAACTCGTCAGCATCAACTTGAACATAAACATGACAACATTTTTGCACGCACTTGCTCTAAAATCCCTGTAAATTTGTGTGTGCACTGACCAATTCAAAGAAAATGTCAACATGCTAAAAGTCGTCAGACGATGACAATGGACAATGAACAGTCATCAAATCACCTTGAAACTCAAAAGCTCAAAACCTAAAAAATCCACACAAGTCGTATTTGGCTTAGAGACTTGCTTGAAGAATAAAAATCACAACAAGTAGATGAAATTTGGCTACATGGATAAAAACCGTTACATGGTCAAATCCTTCACACCAAACCAAACAAACCTAAGCCGGCTAAAGCGGAACTAAAAAACTATGCATTTCTCTATTTTTTACAACACAAGTACAATGTACACTGTACTTGTCAAATGGTTCTCCTCAAAGAGTAAAAGACAAAAGAGTAGCAGCGTATCTACCTTTAGAAACTATTGCAAAGGGAAGATAGGGCGAGAAATTTAAGACATGAGAATGAATGAGAAGTACGAGGAAACCCTTTTATTTCCTTAAATTTCACAAGTTCTTACACAACTCTACCGTGTTCACTGTGCAATGTGCAGTATAAAGTATAGAGTATAAAGTATAGTGGTGTGAGAGCATATGTGAATGTTAATATACGCTCTATTTTGTGTTTTGTACATTTGTGAAGTTCTTTCATCGACTCGACTCGACGACTCGCCTCAACTCAACTCGACTTTCTTTTTCTTTTCCCGACTTTCTTTTTAGCTTTCATTCTTTTCCCAGAGGCTTCACAAATTTTCCTTTCCTCCCACTTTCTTTTTTTTCTCCTCTGTATCTTCCGGCTACTCTCTCTCCCTCTCTCACTAAAGGTCTCTTTTCTTTCTCCTTCCTCCCTTCTCTCCCCACTATTTTTCCTTTTATTCATGAATATATATTTTATCTCTTGCATCTACTCCTCCTCCCTCCTTCTCTTTTGCATCTCCTCCACATAAATATACATGCAACATACAAGATACAAACGTATATTCGTAGATATATTATGGTAGTTCTCCGTATTGAAATAGTACAGAGTTCACAATGTGCATTTATGCATTAGCTCCTCCATTTAGGAAAATGAATACCTTCCTTCTCTTCCCTTGACTAATCTCTCACCCTAATAAATTTCATGTTTTTACTCCCAAACACACCGACAGCCAGCCTCGAAAATATACATTTACAATATACACTTACTCCAAACTCTAAACTCTAAACTCCACACTCTACACTCTTGCATTTTGTATTCTGTATTCTGTACAAAGCCTTCCTGTTAAAAAATAAAGCTTGTTAAAAACGGAACCGTATGCTATTCACTGCTGTCTGGTTTCAACTAGAACCTAGAACCTAGAATCTAGAATCAAGAAAGATTCACCCTATGAATTCAAAGGAACAAAAAACACTCGAATGCTCCAATGCCCGAGACTTTATCTATATTATATTTCTCCCAAGCATTTCTCCCCTTGCTCCTTTTCTTGCTTTTTCTCACTGTTCAATAAGTTTGTATCTACTTCACGTTTTTATTTCATTTTTACAACCTGTAAAGAACACAAATGTCTACCTAGATTCTTGTAGACGGAGTAGTTTTTTGAATTTTAAATGTAAACGGTATTGTACAATGTCTACCGTATGTTATTTATATACGTTGTGAAGGTTGGTACAAAAATATTACTGATATTCTACAAACGACTCACCTTAATCCTACCCCAATTGTCTACTGTCTATTGTACTTGGTTTTGAATAAAAAGCATTTCAAACAGAAAATAAACGAGACAAGGAAAGAATTTTGAGGGGAATTAACATTTAATGTGCGTTTATCTTTAAGAAATTTAGGCATTTCCCCGTCCATCTGCCTGTCTCTATTCTCTATTTTTTATTCTGTACAGCTGCTGTCATGAGAGAATTAAAGTGAGCAAAGCTCATGAAAAATTGAATGAGGCAGGGAGCTATTCACGATTCTATTAGCATTAGAATAAGAAATGAAAATTCAGTCATCTAGTAAAAGTTCAATTTTTTCCCTCTCCATAAAGTTAATCGGCTTAACTATACTTGAGTGTACAAGGTACAGTGTACACTGTACAGTGTACAGTACAGGGTACAAAATCAGTCTCTTTCATCAGTCACTCACTCACTTCTTCAGTTTTCCTTTCTCTTTTCCTCTTTATTCCTCTGTGACTATTGTAAAACGTAAATATTTCTTCTTTTCCCACACCACAAGTGCTCAGTGTTCACATACACGTCTTCTCCATTCTCAATATTCTCCGTATTAGTTCTCCAGTTTAGACAGAGACAGAAAGAGAGAAAGGCTGGAAAAGACTGTAGACTGTGGACTTTACCGAAGAAAAGAGAAAGGGACAAAATACAAAATCCAATCCAAAGAAGATAAGGAAAGAAAAGTAAAGTAAAAGACTTTTCTCCTTTTTTTGTTCTTTTTCCATTTGTATATTCCCAGTATTTAGAGAGATGTGTGTGGTGTGGTGTGGAGATAGTGTATACAATGTACAATATACAACGTGTATTGTGCATATTTTGGGCCATTCCATTCTGTTCCATTGTCTATTGTATTCCAACTATTTTATAGTTTTTAGCAAGGACAGGACCGGGAAACTAAACCAACTCCAAACCAAACCAAGTTGAGGAAAAAAAGATCCAATGTGTGATCCTATTTCCCTTTTCCCCTTTCTCTGCCATGCGATGCCATGCGATGCCATGCGAGGCCATGCCATTCTCTATTTTCTCTTCTCTCACTCGGTCCCTCTCTCGATTCTCGCTTGACATGATTTGTTTTGGTCGTGTTGGGAGAATGGGAATGCAAGGTATAAAAGAGCCCCAGTTCTCACATTTTTCTCTCGTTTTCTTGGTGGAAAAAAATTTCCCATGGGAACCAAGTTCCTTTACCACCATCACCACACCATACCATACCATCCCATACCGAGCCAAGCCAGGCCACATCAGAAAAGGCAAATATCAAGCTATGTGTACAAATAATACGCCGTCTCTTACACGTTGTATATAGTAGATATGCTGTACACTGTACCCTGTAGAGGAAGTATACACATGAGTTGCTTGCTCATCCCCTTATACTTTCTATTTTCCTATTTCTATTCTTTCACAAAACAACCATCACCTTTCACTGCTCACTGTTTCATTTTTCGTTCGCTGTTCGTTATTCCATGTCTCGTCCAAAAGTCAAGTCAAGAGAGAGCTCATCACATCACGTGATCTTGGTTTGGTTTGGCATGGTATGACAGCTCGCAGTTTGCAAGGATTTGGATCCGTGTTGGTTTTACCATGCAGCAAAATCAGGCAGTCAACCAAGCCAAACCAGTTCAGCTAGTTTTCTCTTCAGCTCCCAGCCACCCGTACTAGAACCAGCAATCAGAAGTAGAAGCTGTACCACTACAACTACAATTTTGAGTTCCAGTCCAAGTCGAAGCTGAAGCCGAAGGATGTTCAATGTTCATGCCCAATTCCAGTTTATAAATTTTACTAGAAACAGATAAAAGTTTGAATTTGGGTTGATCTCCAAGGTTGGGTTTTCAAAGTGAAAAGTGAAAGGACCCAGTACCAGTTTATGTAGAAATTTGAGCTGTTCAATGTACACTATATTCTATATATTCTATATATTCTATACTGTATACTGTATACAGTATACAGTACAAAGTAGGAGGAAAGAGAAACTGGGAAAAGATACTTCAAACTTTATGCATTTCTATATATCTCATGTATATATATGTGCGGTGAATGCTGAATGCTGAGTGTGTATATTGTATATTGTGTATGCTTATTTTTGTAGTTAGAAGCTTCCAAATTCCACTTGTGTACAGTTAAGTTTGACTTGGTTTGGTTTGGTTTGGTTTGGTTTAGTCTGTATTCTGTATTGTACGTAGTAAAGACGATTTTACTTTCCTATCTTGAACACGAACCAGCTGTAGAAAGAGAAAGAGAGAGAGAAATGCTTCAAGAGAAAAGTCGACACTGAAAAGAGTTGGAGGATTCCATCATATCTGTCTCTCTGTCTCTCTTTTTCTCTTCTCGTTCACTCGCTCACTTGAATCGGATAAAAGAGGAAATAAGTCAACGGAGAGCGCCAACTTTCTCTTCTTCTCATATTTCTCCGTTTTCTAGAAAGGTATATAAAGTATACAGTATATAATATCAGTGTACTGTTATATCCCGTTTCTTTCTACATTCAACATTCAATCGGTACATCGGTACTTATCCTCCAGGTAAAAAAAGAAGAAGGTTGGTATTTCGGAATGGTTTGGTATGTCAGAAACAGACAGGAGCAAAAATGTGTACCTGGCATCGTTTATATTTTTCCTGTCTATCTTTTCCCCATATTTATCTATTCCCGTTATCAATATGTGCATAGATGTATGTTGTACGTAGAAAGGAGCATCCAATCCTTCAGCGTATGTAAATATATGTGTAACAGTACTAGTATATGATTTAGGAAGAAGGAAGAAAAATATTGCACTTTTCTGTTTATTTTTTCCTCTACTTTATTGAAACTTCTTTTCTGGTTTCAATTCAAAAAAATCCAGCATTAGGATTTGTCCTCGTCTTTCTCTTTCCAATTCTTTTATTCCATCCTTTTCCGTCTTCCCTATTCCGTATTCTATATCTATACAAAAGATAAATTCTATATAATTCTTTGTGAAAGTGAAAAGAAAATGCTGGCGTAATTGCTTTCTCCTTTTGTCCACATGCACTGGTAAAAATATATTTGATTTATTTATCAATAGATCTGGAATCTTGAATCTTGAATCTGGTGGAAAATCAACTTTCCTCTTTTTTCTTTTTTCCCATTTTACAAAAGAAAAATGCTCAATTTATTGTTTATTAGTATTTCCGTGGTTTTTTTGTTGCAGAAAAATGATTATGGTGCAAAAAAAGTCGAGGAATCGAGATTTGAGGCAATGAAGTGAAAATTTGAGGTCAAAAGTTAGGACGAATGGCAAAGGGCGAAATGCACTTGTATACTGTATAATATATAATATATTTAGTATGTACGTGCCTGCGTACTTATTTACGTCAAGTTTTTGTAATGCTGCAATGATGCCTGGGCATTTGGGCGCATATAATAAAACATAAAAGGGGGAGAATAAAAATACTCCTCCATCTTACACATGAAATGGCATAAGCATAACATAACATAACCATAACAATAACAATAACAGTATGGCTAACGATACTAATAATAAGGATAATGGGAGAAAGGGCACTTACATTTTCGTTTTCTGGAATGTCTTTGGATCCGGGTTGAAATCGCCTTGAAGCTCCATTAATAAAACGTGGATGATCTTGCTCGTTGCCATGTCCAAATCCCGCTACTACTCCGGATCCAACACCAACACCAACACCATGACTTTGAAGCTGGTGAATTTCCGTGAGCCGTCTTGACTCGAGTTTGTTGAGGAGGACGAGATGAACGAGTTGAAGGACGGCTACTACGGCAACTAGGCAAGCCACCAACCTACTCACCAAACTAGCCATTTTACTAAATTCCTCCCTTTCCCACTTTCACTTTCACTATGTAAATATGTATTCCCAATATTTTCCTGTATGTTGTAGTTCGGACTTGCCCTTTTTACTCACTTTCACTCTACTGTTACCCTTCACTTTTCGATATTCGATGCTGGTCTATTGTCAACTGTATTGTACTCTATTCAATCCTATTGGATTTACCCTTCTCTTTTACTCTTTCAAGCAGCACAATTCAAAAGAGCAAAAGACGAGAGAGGAAAAGGAAAGGAAAACCTGTTTTTCTTCTTTCACTTCTTTTCCTTGGGGCGAGTTGTGTTATTATTATTATTTCTTTTTATTCTTCTGGTTCGACACTTTTTCTCTACCTTTTTTCCTCTGTATTAAATATTACTCTAAATATATAGACTTGTTATGTATTATACACGCGTGCATGAAAGTACACACTTTCTTTTTCACTTTTACTTTAACTTTCACTCTAACTTTTAAGGAGCCACTCCTCAAACGACAATATCAAGATAGAGATCAAGATCAAGATCAAGGAGATGGGATAACATTCACAAACTTTTACATTTATTTGTATAAACTCACTTTATTACATTATGTAAAATTTTGTAGTAGTTTGTAGGTGATATATGATTATGACAAGACGTAGTCGTAGTCGTCCTTGTTGTAATAATAATAATGGACTTGGGAAGGAAAGTTGTGTTGAGGATCACATCACAGCACAATGGAAAATGGAAGATTCACATTTGTTGATGTTCATTATAAACTTAATATGGAGAGATTGATGAAGAGCTGAAGTCTAAACTGAGACGATGACTCTGACTCTGACTGTTTATGAAATGAATGCGTGCAGTTCCAGTCGACTTTGAGTTGGAGTTAGAATTTTAGAGGGAAAATGAAGCAGAGGAAAAAGTTGTTGCTGCCAAAGTCTCAAAGAGTCAAAGCTTGTGCACCAGTATTATTATGATGATTTCTCGTTGGTTTTACAGGAGTCTCAAGTCTCAAGTCACTGTAGATTGTAGATTGTATATTGTTGACGGCTGCTGGGACACGGCAGGAACTTGTTATTTGTGTACATTATGTTTGCATAATTTGTCAAATGCTGTCGTCATTTCCCTTTACTTAGACGACCCCTCCGGCTTTTCCAGTTAGTTTTAATGTACTATATATCATGGAAAATTTAGTATACGGTGTGGCGACCAGACCACCGAGAGAGAAATGAAACTACTACCTTTCAACTCTGCTCCCGCTTCATGAGATTATACACAATACACCCCAAAATTATATACTTTATCACTCCACCTTATTATTATGCACAAATGTTGAAGGTTGATGTAGAGAGTCGGGAGTTGTGGATTATGAACAGAGCACAGAATAAAGAATAGAGAACAACTGTTGGTTCCGTTTGGTTTTAAGCTTTGAGTCTCGAGTCTTGAATCTGTTGGGGATTGTTTTGGCTTGCCTTCTCTACTTATTTTCCAGGAATTGAGATAATCATGTAAACAGTAAACAGGAGACGGTAGAATACAGATAAAACTCTAACCTCTAAACTCCAAACTCTAAAGGCAAGGTTAAAACCTCAAAGGGAAAAAAGGCGGAGGATGGAAGATAAAGATAAATGTAATACAATATACCAAGACGAAGAGGAAAAAGGAGATGGAAAGAAGAAATTGTTGCCTCCAGTAGCGAGCGAGGAGCGTCCAATCAAGTGCGACGTTGAAACAACATTATTCTTGAAAAGTCATTGTACATTGTACTCTTATGAAGTAGCATCGTTCCCCTCTTTTTCCTACTTTCTCCCATCACAATCACAAAGACAAACACAAAGCACAAATGACTATGGACTTTGAGAATGTCTACGGCAACCGGCAAGTCACTTTGAATGAAGAAAGAGTAGAGGGAGAAAATAGGGGAAAGTCACACACAAGCACAAACAGTGAGCACAACCCTTCAGAACATTCCGTTTTAAGTTTTAATACAAACCCACAGGAAATGTGCAGAATGTACAGTGTAGAATGGAAGGAATGTAAAATGTAATACAATATAGGTAAACTGCTGGATCTTGAAATGGAAATGGAAATGAAGATGAGTGGTCGTGGTTCTTGTGTGTTGTTGTTGTTGCTGATATTGTCCTTTCTTCTCCCTGTTGTTTTGTTTAAGAATGCAAGGTTTTGTACAGTTTCAAGTAGCTGCAGTTGTACTTGTAGTAAGGTTTAACTATTTCACATTCCCTACATAGATATATTAGATTACCCTATTTACTCCAGCGTGTAAACTGTAGATTCTAGACTGTAGACTGTAGACTCTAGGCTCTAGAGAAGATGCTTGAAATAGGAGGGAAAAGGTCCAAGTCCAGGAGGAAAAGATGTGAGAAGATGGAGGTTGTGTATAAAATATGACCATTACCTCCAGATGGGTCTCAACAGATGAAATGGGGGACCACAGTTGATGGTGCACTAAAACGATATTGCTTCAGTAATGGGTGTCCATAAACAGGATGTTCCTCCTTTCCTCTCTGCTTTTGCTCTTGTTGTTGCTCTTGGTATTGGTGTTTGTGTTGGTCCTGGTTTTGGTGGTTCTCCATCTCTATACTTTAGTGTACTGTTTAGAGTGTAGATTGTAGAATATTCTTGTCCTTTTTGGTCCTTTTTCCTCTGCCGCTACGTTCTGCAGATTCCCTTATGTGTCTTTGGAATCCCCTGCCCTGGAACTGGAACTGAATGGAGTGGAAAGGCTCTGATATTTTCATACACTATGAAAAATATACACAATATGGAGCATGGGACATGGAGCTTTGATAGATATTTCTCAATGTCTTTCAACTTTCAGCAGACCTGCCAATTTCCTATTAAGAGTTCACAGCCACATAACTCTTTATATGCTACACTGTGTGATGATGTGATGGTCATTGGTCAACCAAATATCCTCTTTCTTTTTCTAGCACCAGCACCACAAATTTCTATACCCTACTAAACCAACGTAACGTTTCCCTCCTTTATTTATACAGTACATAAAAAACAGGAGTAATAACGGTTGGTTCGGAGCAGTAATAATGATGAAAAGGGCCTTTGTT
Organism: Sminthurinus aureus; assembly: GCA_034698265.1. Classification (NCBI taxonomy): domain Eukaryota; kingdom Metazoa; phylum Arthropoda; class Collembola; order Symphypleona; family Katiannidae; genus Sminthurinus; species Sminthurinus aureus. The sequence goes on along the minus strand of JAQGBH010000266.1, from coordinate 23,426 downwards.
CAATGTCCAAATGTTCAATGTCCAAATTTCCAGTCAATAACAGGGGAGATGAAATAAACTGAGTGACAGACACAACATAAACAAAACAAAGAACAACAAGAAGGCTGTTGGTTTATCCGTATCCTTCTTTGTTCTTCAAAATATACTTCAAATAAGTGCGGCTCCTGGTACAAAAACAGTCACACTAGTCACTGGTCACTAGTCACCACCAGTCCTCCATTTATTATTATTGTTGTTGTTATTATTATTGTTATTAGCCGTTAGCCATTCATTCACTCATACTTTCCGCTCCACCCTCGCTGGAAAAGAAAAACAACTACTGCACAATTCGATGCTGATTGCATTGGCGATTACTGGTAACAAACTACTTTTTATACTACTTTTATCTCATAAATTCCAAGTATAGGGAAAAGTTTTGTAAAAAATGTCACTTGCACTTGCAATTTTTGGGGGAAGGAAAATCAATCCAGGGGAATTTGTGACTTTTTTTGCTTTTCTTTTAAACTCATTCAATTTTCCGGATCCTGTTTGATCTTGAAGCTTAATAAAATGTTAATATTTCTTATTATTTTAATAATTATCCGCTCTGGTAATTTGACGCACTGTATTTGAATTTATCACAAATTATATTCATCGTCTGTATTTCAAATCTTCAAAGGAAATTGTCATCATCAGAGAAAAGCCATCGCTCCAATCTGAAACAAATAGAAATACAATATCATAAATCAAAGCCTTGTTCATTGTACAGTAGACTAAATACTAAATACTAGTTAGCCACTATAATATTGGATTCTTACATCTAATCTTAATCCTTTATGCTTTATGTGATGATGATGATGAAACAGGACGACACAGTAAATACTAAGTACAAAACACCCTAATAATACACGCTTGAGGAAGCATACATGTCTACTTTGTGTAGCTGTGTCTGTGTGTGTGTGTGTTTTGTCGTGCAGTTGATTATGTTGACTATTTCATACTGAAACTGAATACACGAGGAAATACGAACACGAGAACGAGTACGGCTGCGATAGCGACTTCGACAGCTGAATTATAAGAGAAAGAACCAGAATCCAGGATCTAGAATGTAGATATCACCAGGGGAAATCTCTTGGTCGTTCGAGTCATCTTCAGATTCATAAATAGTATTTGACAAGTGATTTGATGGGATTTACACAGCACAATGTACCTACTTTGTACGTTGTTAGTGAGGACGAGGATTCTGCATCGGCACCGAACACCGACAACCGACAGACGGATTTACTGTACCATAGCACTGGAATATAAGGAAAAGTGATGCAGTGCTGATGATATTACATATTATGTACACATTGTACACTGTACACAGGAGCAAAAGGAATTTCTGATTTCAGCCTATACATGCAATAGTCACACAGTACACAATATACAATATACATCCAATCAAAGTCTCAAGCGGAGAATTCAATTATTAGTCAGTAGAACTCATAAAACGCAACCGGCGTGTGCCGTTCTCTCTTCACTCCTCACTTCTTTGTCCGCTATCCAACCAAACCAATGTACATCTTGCAGTGTGCACTGATAAAGTAATATTATGAAGACGCAGTAGGCACTGTACATTGTACATTGTACATACCTTCGTCTGCACAAATGATAAACGTATAGATTTTCAATTGTGACACTCCAATCCAATTTCAATCTACAGTATAGTCGATATAGTGGAGATACATAAACCATACACCGGCTCTTGACTCCGATATGATACGATCCGCTGTCATGACAAGGGCTAGGAACTCAAAGGCGTTTATTTCTACTATACATACGACATCTTTTCCATCTCCAATCTCCAACATAAAGAAGAGGAACGAGTAGTCAGTCAATTGACTGAGTTCAAACTCCATTTTCAATCTACGTTGATCATCAAGTACAGTATTGAGCATTGAGTATTGAGTAGAGTATATCTCCATCTCTAGTATCTAGTATCTAGTATCTCGTTCAAAAGTTGATTTTCATCATCATGTTTTTGTTCTCTTCTGTCTAATTTCTGTGCATAGAAACGTGAGTCAGTCTACAGTCTACAGTCCACAGTTCAAATCTATAGAGATTCCGACTCTGGTTCTGATTTTGACTTAAAATCTCGAGTCTCTAGTCTCTAGTCATCTAGTTTTAGGGTTGGAGTTCAGGGGAAGAAGTTTTCCAGTAGGAATATATTAAAGAGTTTGTTGGTAGGTGTTCGATTTCCCTTCTAAAGGCTGTCAAGGAGAAAGAAAGTAGAAAGTAGAGGAAGAAAAGGGAAAGGGAATAGCAATGAGATTGGGGAATCGGAATGGGAGTGGGAAAGGAGTAGAAAGACAAAGACAAAAGATATATAAGCTCATTACACACTCCAAGTCGAATCGAGTCGGCTAGACTCTAGGCTCTAGGCTCTACAGAATACAAATACAGATGTATACATAGATGGATGGATTCTAAAGTATTTATATATAGAATCCTCATTAATGTTTCTCTTGGCTTCAATAACTGTTCTTTCTCTCTTCTTCTTCTTCTTCTTCTTCTTGACTCCAAGCTACATATACACGTAGGAAAGCGAAAACGACAACGACAAGTTTGACTTTGCATTGAGTCTACAATAGAGTTACCACTATGAAAACGAATACGACTACCACCACCACACCAGCATCGGCACCGCTATAGCGCTATTATTCTTACATGTGAACTGAATCGATATTACCAATTTGTAGGAACAAATGAGAGTTAAGAGAAGGAAGAAGAAGAAGAAGAGGACGAAAGAGACAACCATTTCTTCTCCTTCGTTTTCTCTATATCTTTCTATCCAACTCATTTCTCATTTCTACATTGTTATCTATTCCATTCTCCTTTTACGAATATATTATATCTAGCCGGCTTCCTTCTATTTTCTATTGAATTCCAGTTTCCCGTCTCCACTCTTCGGTCTCCAGTCTCTAGTCTCCTCATTATTTCACTTTGCATTTCCCCAAGTCCAAAGTCCAAACCAAACCAAACCAAACAAAACTACATTAAAGCAGAGCAAATGCTGTTGGAGCTTTTACTGCTGTCATGTCCATTGTGATTGTCATTGTCATTGTAATTTTCATTGGTATTGCTATCACTTGGTCTTGTTGGGGAGTACAAGTTTAAGACATGACAAAACACTATAATCTATGTATTATGTATAAGAAGTTGTGGGGCGGTTGGCGATGGGCGTTTGGTTTGGCAGTTTCGTAGTTTGATAGTTTGGCAGTTTGGCAGGCGGACAAAGTTGAGTGAAAGGAATAATGATAATGTAAACAAATATTACGATGTGTAGTGAGTAGTGAGGACTACTGTTTACAGTTTTCCAATGTCTACTGTCTACTGTCCATGCATAAAGATGAGGAAAGGAGGAATAATAATAATATTATCATGTTTATGTCCATAATAATAAGGTATTGGGACAAGAAGGGTTTTGAATAATGAACAAGAACTACAGTCTACATGTTTCATGAATCACGATTCTTGATGGACACTGGACACTAAAGAAGAAGAAGGAAAGAGGAAAAATGAACAAATTTTCTCACAACTTACAACTGTAGGATAAAACCTTAATTTTGTTTTCTCTTTCTTTTGTCCATTTTGCTTGTTCAATAAATATGCAGTGCGGTAATATTAGGATTCTGCTTGGAGTTTTGACTGTCACACTTTAATTATTGTTCAATTCTTTATAAATTCGTACCCGTCTGATGTCCATATCCATATCCATCTTACAGGATCAACAACAAAAACAATAATAACACTTTGATAACCTTTGTAACAAATTATGCATGCTTTCACTCCATCATTTATCCCGTCACGGTTGTTAAATATTTTAGACACTATTATTTATTATTTACAATGTACAATGTACAACGGAAGGGGCGTCATTATAGATATTATATTTGTTTCAAGAGAGCTATGACGTTTCTACGAGTGTGTAAAAACAAGTGTCATTTGTCATCCTTGTGTATTGAGTATTGAATAATATTTATGTTGCCTAAAGGTGCCCTGTACTTTTCAAGACTCAAGACGCGTCTAACGATGACAAGAAAAATTCAAATTCAAATACAAATACAAGTTATTTTAGATAGTAGATGTACAGGTGAAATTGCACAAGGAAATCATTGTCAATGGATCGCTGATCATCTGATTATAAAAAAGACATAAAATATGACAAATTCATAAAACAGAAGTTTGGCTTGACTTGATCTGCTATTTGTATGCTATATGCTGTTTGCGGAATGGTGATTCTCACTCATTTCCCATTAGTTGCTATTTTTCACATTGTTTCTCTCAAGTAAAGCGTAATGGTTTTTCTATCCTTTTTTATGGCATAAACTGTGTTTTCTATGTGCAGTTTGTACTATCGACCTGTAGACTGTAGACTGTATACTGTAGAGAAGTACAAGATCAGCTTTAGCATAAATATTATCTTCTAAATGCTGCAGGGATGGATTTTGAGCTATCATAATATCATTCCATTTTATATCACATTACAAACTACAAAGTACAAAATAGGAATCCCACAGGCTATTCAATAGTTAATACTAGTAATAATAATAGTTGTATTGTTTCGGGATGAGAGACAGAACAGAAACAGAGGATGAACGACGTATTCTTATAATGGAAGCCGCGCGGGTAATGCTAATGTATACTTTAGCACTAGACACTAGACACTAGACACTAGACACTAGACAATGAGCTCCATGAGTTTCACTCCAATGCACATCATCCAAATACTTTCTGTGTTTTGTATTTTGTATTATCCATTTCTATTCTTGTCCTACAACCAAACTCATTTTCATCCATATTTAATACGACGCATAGAAAACAATCTCTGTACATTGTGCATTTTGCATTATGCGCTGAACACTGAACACTGAACATTACATTTCACATTTCCCATTATACAGTACATAATAGCTGTCCATTAAACCACCAGCCCATTTACTCTTTTCTCTTTCTTCATATCAATAGAGTCAAAATAACAATAAAGTCCCCGTTTTTACTCTACAATACATACTACATGTGTGGAGAGTGCAGGTAAGGAAATAACTACAACTAGAATCTAGAAGTATTTATACATATGTACAATGTACAATGTACAGAACACAGGAGCAGAAAAGAAAGGAAAATGAAAGCAAAACACAGCATTGATGGACTTTATGGAGTAACACCCTCCGCACACACAACAAAAAACACAAAGCGCAAAACAATATCTGGGATTTGCTTCCTTGTCCATTCCCTCTCTCTATATCTCCATGTGTCTCACTCTCTCTAGTTTTCTACTTTTCTAGTTTTCTACATGAGCACGAATAGCAAAAACTTGATCTAATAATACACGTGTACACTGTACATTGTACATTGTATATAGAAAGTTGTACATTGGCTATATTAAAAGGCTAACACGCGCCCAAAGTACTTAAACACAACCAACAACTAACTCCAAAGTCCCGTCAATAGAAAAAAGGAGAAAGGGGAAAAGAGAGCGTTGGCTTCATTTGCACGTACATGTATATTCGTATATTCCATTGCCAATTGCACTTTGTGTATATTGTATTGTATAATGCCACATTCATTTTATGTGTTGTTGTTTCTTGTTGGGTTGTTGTAAATTGTAACGACTGGGTTGAAATCTACAAATTGAAACAACTGTTTATGAGGTGGAGTTGGATTTTATACCTATAAAAAATTATGGTCTCTGTTATGCATGGGCAATGTGTTATATTATATTATGTATATGTTTTGCATGTTATGTATGTTAGACCTGGTAAAACCCATGTAAAACGTAAAATATAACAACGAAAGGAAAGAACGGGTATTACACGAGTTTATTAAAACTTCACCGTCCAGATAAATCTCATAGATTTCTTTCTCATTTCCTCTCAGCTCACACTGCACACTGTACTTCATTTCCTACAAATGTAATTTTACATGGTCAATGGTCATAGACCTAAGAACTATGTACATTACATTATTCTATGGTACTTTCTATATATGTGCGCTTTGTATTTTCCCTTTGCTTTTCTGCCCCGAGTCACAACTGATACTGAGGGCAAATGTCAAAGAATTTTCACGCATAAATGTAAAATGGGGATTTTATTGTGGTGTATTATTCATTATTGACTGGAGCGACAATAAGAGAAAGCAAACGAGAAAATTACTAGTGTATTGTTTTTTGTGTGCACATATATTTTTGAATATGACAAGCGATTTTGAGCAAAATTGGAGTGTTAAACACAAAAACAATCAAGAATACAAAATGAATTTTTTCTGACGTGTGAAAAACCTGTACAAGTAGAAAGTACAAGCGGGGGAAATGCGCAAAACTATAAAAATAAAAATGTCAGCCTGTACCTTGTTTCTACGTTCTACAACATTGAAAACAGCTGCTAATTTTTACCAAACTGGAATCTCTGATACACGATAAACGTGTGACATTTAAACACGCGTAGTTTCAAACTTTGTTTTTTTTCACCCTCTGAACTAAAAATTAAAACCTCAGGAGCAATGTGTAATCATAAATTAGGTTTGACCTTTGACTTTTGTCTAAATGAGATCAAGTATGAAAAATGTCAGTGTAAAACTCTGTACAAAGTGGAAAGAGCATGTACTTTTAAATAAAAACTAGAAAAAGATTCATGTGTACAGTAATTCAATTATTGTGTATTGATAACAAAACCGAGAAATGACAGCAAAAGAAACTTACCTAATGACAAAATTCCAACCTTCCAATATGAATAGAAGTTCAAAATTCAAAATTCAAATTCAAATTTACTACTGTACAATACACAAGTTACACTATTATAAAACTTTAGACACTGAAGTAGACAAAAAGAGCTTTTAATAACTCTTGATTCTCAGTTTTCGATTCTCGATTCTTGGTTGTTGGTTCTTGGTACTTTGAAAGATTTTGTTTTGTAAGTGTTCAAGCACACTAAGCGTCAATCAAGAGTTTCTTTTTATGTTTCCCTTTCAAGTCACTATTCACTATTCACAACTCACTTGAAACTTTGAATTTGACGGGTGTATTTATTTGAAACTGCAATTGTAGAATGAAAAACTAAAGTTTCCTACCAAGAAAACCTGACTCTGCAGTTGAGTTGAGTTGAGTTGAGTTGAGTTGAGTTGAGCTGAATGAAAATGACGGGGAGAAGAATATCCATGGAACTTGTCACTGTGAGAGCTGGAGAGCTAATGCGTGAATGCGCATACGGGAACCGGCTTAAAGCCAAGTCAAGCCAAGCTAGGTTACTCTAGACTCTAGACTCTACACTATAGACCCTAGGTTAGGCTACGCTAGGCTTGAGAGTCGGAATCAAACCAAACCAAGCTCAAACTGAAACTCATACCACTAACCGCCAATCAAACCCGGGTAAAAAAACCTCTCGCATATGTTTTATATCTATATGTAGGCTTAGAGCTTTGAGTTTGGAGTTTGGAGCTTTGAGCTCCCTGCGATGCGAGTTGTGATGCCTGCAGTCGGCAGTTGAACACGAAAGCAAAACCGTCTTTTGTACTTTATACCCAATTTCAAAAGCTTTGTATTCTGCATTTTGTATTGTGTATCGTATTTTGAGTAAAATGTAAAATTTGCTCGCATAATCTGGATTTTTTACCACCGCACCAATTTTGTTAGCTATTTTTATTTGTGTTAAACCAGATTCTAGCACGTGACTTATTTTTTCTCATTTTTCCACATTTAAAAATCATAACTGGATTTTGAATTTTAAATATCAATGCTAATTTTTGTTTGCCTTTTATACTGTTGTACATTGTACTAAACTTGTATGCAGTAGAATTTTACTAACCGTACTATTTAACCTGTTTTTTGAGATTCTCCGTTTTACATAACTTCATTTCATTGAAATATTTTTTATGCGTATACTTGTTTGCTGTTTGCTTTTATTCCCAGTAAAACGGAAAAGGTACAAGGAAAATGATCAATGATCAAGTACGTGCTTTGCTTCCACTTTGCACGTTTTAAACAAAACTTTGTCAAACTATCTACAAACGACAAACTACAAAGTACAACTTTTCTATTTTCTACAGAACAATGAACAATGACAATGAGCAACGCCTTCAGAATCAGAATCAGAATCCGAAAGGAAGGAGAGAATGAAAGTCGGCAAAGTTGGACATGTAAATTACGTGGATTATTGAGAAGGTAAATAGAAAATGTGTAGATATGGAGAGTAAATATTGGATTTATCTATCTAGTCCTTTCACCAAACTATTTGACTTTCTTCCAGTATGTACAATGTGAATATGACAGCGGAAACATACCTATTAAAGCAGCCAAATGGAAATTCAAGTACATGTACAATGTACAGTAGTAATTTATAGTATATTCTGCATATTACATAGATTTAATACCACTGTACAACTGCACTTCATATTAGAGATATAATAATAACTTGCCATGTACGTCGTACGTACACATCCAGATTTATGTAAAAAGGTTCGTACTTGAAAGAGACCCAAGACTCAAGTGCAATGTATATATGTAGAATGTAGAATGTAGAATGTATACAGTAGATAGACGACGCGAGAGGATACACTGGAGATTGGAGATGGGAAAGAATCCTGAGTTCCTGAGTCGGGTATGTCAAAGTCAGAGTCAAGCAGAGTAAAAATGAAGAGGAAAGGAAAAGAAAAAGAAGAGCCACTGAGTAGGAGTCGGAGTCGGATTGAGTTTGAGTTTGAGCAGGTTCAAGACTCAAGACTCAAGATTCAAGATTCAAGCTAGCATCCAGGAAGCCTTAGGAGAGTATATATATAATTCTGCTTAGTCTGTCTCTTGTATCTTGTATCGTTTACCCATGGCTAGGAATATGCATGTAGCTCAAAATATAAAATACACGTAAATATACCTATATGAAAAAGAACATGTGGAGACTGAGTCTGAGTCTGAGTCTGAAGCTGACTTTGCCTTGTGCCTTCCGCCTTCCCCAGAAAATCAGCAGGAGGAAAAAGAAAATGCATTTTTGCATCTCTTTCCCCCCTGTCTCTTTACTCTTTACTTTGTACTGTACTGTACGATACACTACGTGCAAGTGTATATAAAATAGAGTCTAGAGTCTAGGGAAGGGACCATTGTACATTCAGTATTATTCCCTGAAGAAAGGAAATGAGGGAGGGTTGTTCATTGTACAATGTACAATGTACAGCGTACAACTTACGGCCTACTGCGTACATTGGATATTGTGAAGAGAAGTGAAACAAGCATGGAGTACAACAATGACGGAAACCACAGAATACACTGTCTATTAGAATTGGACAGTGTAGTTCATAGTTCGTAGTTGATACTTTGTGCGACTTTTTGCTTTATATAAAAATATGCATAGTAGTACATGTTGCATACGATTTACATGTACATCTGTCTATAATAAGTAATAAGTATGACTACATAATACTTTTATTTTATTCTTCCGACTTATTACGAGGAATCTGGAATCTAGAATCTAGAATCTGGAATGGAAGAGGGAAGAATAAAGAGGGAAACGAGAGGAAAAATCAAGAATGAGGAGGAAATCAGAAAGTACCAAAGACCAACAGACACATGTACTTGTACAGTGTACAGTGTGCATTTGTTCATTCTACATACATGACAAAAGAGGAGAATCCACATCCAAATCCACAATCTAGAATCTAGAATCTGCAATCCATAATCCAAAGGCTATTACCACAGATATTACAACCCATAATATTGACTGAATGGAGCAAGAAAAAGAAGAACAAGTGAGAAAGAAACTCTTCGCAGCACATACAACATACAACACACAGTATACAGTATACAATTACAATATACATTAGACACCCTCCCTCCTTCCCTTTTAGCTCTTAGATGGTTGTAGTCTGTAAATATGTGTAGTATATTATATTGATGTAGGTTCTGAGTAGTTTTTTGTATATAGACTGACGATACTTTCTTCACTTTCTAGATTCTAGATTTTAGATTCATTCATGTTGAATATCCAATCTTCAAGGTTCAATGTCTATATCTATATGTCTATGTCTATGTACATGCATTTGTATGTACGTACTACCTAGACAGTAGACATTAGACACCCCCTTTTACTACGATCCCATCACACCACATCACTCCTCCGGGGAAAGAATTCATTCCCGTGGAGAGAAGTAAAAGCACAAAGAATTCTTTTGTGTTTTCTACTATGCACATTATACACTCTACAAGTACTGTGCAGTTTCAAATACAGATTCAGATACAGATACGGATAAAAAACTCCTTTTTGATTGGAAATCTTCCGCTTCTATATGTATATGCATTGTATATTATATATACACACTAAGAATTGCATTAAGAATTACGAATCGAAACAACTTCATACTTGCTGAAAAAACGGGAAGAAAAGTAAAAGTATTTGGAATTTGGAATTTGGAGATCAAAGACTTTTTCTCCTCATTCCCCCTCACTCTTTGTGCATTGTTCAGTGTTGTTTCTTGCAATCCACGAGAAGATCCATGATTTAAATTTCTTCCTTCCCACTTCCCCAACATCTTATCGCTTGATCGCTTGTTGACAACTGACAACTAAAGACTTGTACAAAGAAGAAGCGAGGACTGAAATTGGATTTTGGACTTTGAACTTTGTACTCTAACCTATTACAATTCACAATAGATCAATTTCAATTATCCGTATAGTAGAAAATTGAGTTTACAGTTTACATAACATGTACTTGTACACTGTACAATTTACAATGTACAGACTAAAGAAATTGAAAGAGAGGGGAAAGAGAGGAGATGAAGAACTAAAAGTAACTGCCAAAGAAATTGGTGAAATTTCAATGGATCTCTAGATTCTGGACCCTGGACTGTATGTATAAAATTCGCAGTATTTTTAGCATGTCACTACACACTAGATTATAGACAGTAGATATTGGATATTGGATATTAGATACTAGACATCACGGTGATAAGTGATAGGAGAGCTTGCTTAGCAACACTTGAAAAACTTGAAAAGCATGTACTAGCAATAATCCTCCATCCTCCAGTGTCCTGACATGAACACACAATATAATAAATAATGAATGAGTGTCAAATGTCAAATGAAGTATCGGATAGTTGATGGTTGATGGTTGATGGAGCTAATGATATATTATGTAAGTATACATGTATACATATGCCTATGAGTGAGGTGGTGGCAGAGTGTGAGTGAATGCATTATCATTATTATTATGCGAGTGGGGTGATGATGGTGAAGAAATGGTAGATCTATCTATCTAATTTATGGCATCATATGCTGGGGTACATTGTACGTTGTACATCATATCTGATGAATGTAATGGTCATTCTCATAGTACAAGAGACGGGGATGGAGAAAGTGGGAGCGTCATCATCAATCTATGTTCCATGCTCACTATTCAGTCACATTCACTCCTCCTGCTTCTTCTCCATTATCCATTCTCGAACTTCAACTTTGGTATCTGTACACTACACAGCAACAACACTTTGCCTCATTCACTCATTTCAAACCCTCTCTCTCTCTCTCTCAACTGGAAACTGAAAACTGGAGACTGGAGAAAGCTGCAATGTGTATCATAAATTACATATAGGCAATAACAATATTTATTCATAGCTCGTGGTGGTACATTCATCAACATCATTTAAACGCACAATGGACAATGGACTTTTCATTCATCTACTGAATACCATCTACCATCTACCAAATACCGAATATCTAACCATTTACCATTTGATATTCGATTTCGGCCAACAGAACACTCTAAAACGTTTTCTTATGTAAAAAATTGCAAATTTCCCAAAATTGATCATGTTTTGTCAAAGTAGTTTCTTTTCATGTAGTTCTGTACTCCAGTCTCCAGCCTGAATTCTGAATTCTTTATAAAATGTAACTACATTTGACACTGTACATTATACATTATGCATTACATTTTGAAAATGAACTTCAATATTTTTTCATAAAGTATCCTACATAAATTCTGAATTCTCAACTCCCATACATACACGCACATTGCACATGTATATTTTCCCCTCCTTATGGATACAGGATACACGATACACATGAATTCTTTATACAAATGCGTATGCAAAGAAAAAAGGGAAAGGCAATATTCGTAGTGTACATTCCAACTGCTGTATTTAGTATTTACAACTCCTGCGGTATACAGATAGAGTATGGAGGTAGTACAATTTATTATGGAATAGGAAAAGGTAGGAGCACTGGTAGGATCTGGATCTGGGGTCTGGCCATTGGCCATATATTCACAATTTACGACAGTTTGAAAAACTTGCCTGCTTTTGGCTTCAGCTCCTTTATTATATACACAATTGGGATAGGAAGGTAAGTGGGAAGGAAAGGTAGCCGACGACCCTACACTCTACACTCTACACTCTACAAACTACCGTCCCAGTTGACTCGAAATTCGAATACACAGCAAACGGTAAACATTATACAATTTTCCGTTTCCTACATTGGTATTGGTGTAAATTGTAAATGCATATGATACGCACAAAGTTGCATGGAAGCCGGACCTAAAAATTTCTCAGTGAAAGTATAAAACATAAAATGTAAATCAAACGAGTGTGGTTGGTGTTTGTGGAAATATGCACAGATGTAGAATGTAGAATGTAGACTGTAGAAAGTTTAGATACGAGGAGAAATGAGGCAAAAAGAGAAAGTATCCGTCTCCGCACTTACTAACCAAAATCCCATTAAAAAGAACATAAACGTACTCTACATTATTTATAAGTAGCAATACGGATGTACGTGTACAATGTACAATGTACATGTATATATTATTGTATATTGTACACACTGCACACACGTTAACGTAATAAGCTTACTTTTACACATGTAGGAACAATGAACATTATATCATGAACATGGGCGTTCTTGTTTCCATAAAGGTATGTAAAAAAATACGTGAATGGATACAAAAGTTAAACTTAGATGACATTGCATAATATTCTACAATACATTGGCCTTGTAAAAAGTGTGATACATAAAATGAATAGGAAATATTTTGTACAGGTAATATTTAAATATGTTATACGTATAATGTATGCTGTGGAGATAACAACAATGAACACCTACGTTCCCAAAATAAAGGCGGGATCTCAACTCAGCTCAGCTCAGCGTAGTGAAAAAAGATATTACAAATAAAACTATACGAATATACAGAGAAAGAATGAAATCGTGAGTAAATATAGGACGTTAGACGTGTGACATACGCATAATAAAGACAGTGAGTAAAAATTAAAAAGGCTTCTTTTCCTTATTTTTCCTTCAATAGTTTTTCCGTAGACTCCAGACTCTAGACTCTAGACACTGTGGACGGACGAAATATCGAACGAATATCTTTGGAGAAATTCAGTTTAAACCTGAATTATGTGGATTTGATATTTGATCCATTGGAGTTTAAATTTAAACAGGGATAGGAATTTTTCATTACAGCCGACATCCGAGCTATGGTACGAGCTGTAATCAGTAACCAGTAATCAGTCATCAGCTTCTAAAACACAATAGAGGCGTCTAGATGGATTATGTAATTTACCAATGCCAATGCCAATGCCAATGAAATTCAATTAGGGTTAGAAAATAATTTAGCAGACGGAAATTCTAAGACTCCAGACTCCATGTTCACTATTCAATGGACGATAGATTATAAATTAGAAACTGGAAAAGTGAAAGCAGTCTACTCTACACTCTACATACTACATACTTGAACTAATTATAATACGAGTACATAATGCCATTATCCATTACCCACGACCCACGATCCACTAGGAGGGAAAAGTGTGTAGTTTCAAAGATATTCAATATTTGGAATTCCGACTATTGATTTGCTCATTTAATGAAGGAACTGAGCCAAAAGTCCAATCCAGTCCAATATAATCCACTGAGAAGGAGAGAGAAAATGTCTTTAGTTCAACCAAGCACATTTATTTTGAAGGAAACCTTTAGATTTGGACTGTAGAGTGTAGACTCTAAGTTATACATTCTACAGAGTTTACAGCCTACAGTCTACGAATGGCTTTCCTTGTTCCTTTGTACACTCTGACTCTGACTCTGCTAGGAAATCTGGATTCATTCATTCAGTAATTTCATTCTCTCACTCATCTCACTGCCGTACTGATACTGACGGAATTGAAAGTGAAATTCCCTACAATTCTCTAGAGTCTAAAGTCAGTCTGTAATTTAACTATAAACTATAAATCCCACATCTGAAAGTACACAGTACAGACTCATGATTTCTACTTACTACAAGTATTTGTGTTTACTCCAGACTCTATACTACAGTAAGGCTTCCACAATCTATCTGAGCCATGCAACATTTTAATTCACACATGTGCATCATGGATCACGGATGATGGGCATATCATATATCATTCCAGATGTATTACATATCGGCACCCGCTTTCTTTGACGTTTGACATTTTCTTAGTCGACATTAGATGTGCATACCGCTTTAAACGTCACCATGTGTATAGACTGCAGATGTGTGTAAAGGAACTTTCTAAGGAACTTGAATACTTCTGTACTTTTGAATTTTGAAAAAACCCTAATCTACAATCTAGAATTCGATAAGAAGAAAACCAATGAAAAACGCCGCTATGGATATTTTTCTCTCATTCATGCACTTTTCATACCAACTTTATATCAAAACAATCCCATTTTCTTAATAAAATGAGGAAAAACAAATGCTGTCGTTTTCAGCTTCTTTTGATTCGATTTACAAGATGTTTACGTAGTAAAAAGATTTCTGACAAGATATTTTTATTGTACATTTCATTCTATTGATCTGCAAATATTGTGTCGCAGATCAATCTTTGCCTGTGTCTTTGTTTTTATGCGGTTACCGTTTACGCATTAAAATTTTCATAGTACGCAATAATACGAAAAAGCATAAGATAAACTGAGAAGGTAAAGAAAAAAAAGCTAACGCCGAGGAGAAAGTCTAAGGAGCGTATAGCGTTATGAAGCGTCAAGAGGCTAAATAACTGTATAGTGCAAAGTATAAATGTAGAAAGCAGAAAATAGATAGTGGAGAATCAAAAATTGCATAGATAAAAGTTCAAAGATACAAGAGTAGGAAGGAGACGATCAAAAGATGAAGAGGAAGGGAAACCAGAGTACAAATAGTTCATAGTTCGTACAGTTTGCATGTAGTCAAATAGATCCCCGTGCGACAGCATGGGTTTTTAAAAGGAGAGAAAACTATCCTTTTTTCATCATTAAAGTGCTGTGCAGATCCAAGAATCCCAAGTGCAGAGTGCACATTAGAAAGTAGAAAAGCTACAAGGCTTTTATTTAAAAGCAATATATTTATTGAACAATAACGTACAAATAGTATGTATAGTATGTACAATGTACATGAGACACTTATAAATTATGAAACAAGGAAAACCTCGTTGTGGTGAATATTAGGGCAGAAAAGAGGAAATGTCTCATGTACCAAATACATAAGTGTGAATTTGAGTTTCATTTTCTTCTTTCCACCTATGAACTATTAATTCCCAGGCTCTACACTCTACCGTATAAAAATGTTGGTGTCTCACTTTCTCTATTTGTCTGTGTATTTTCAATGTCAAGTGTAGTGCCTTTATTATTAAAGCATGAAGAATCTCAATCAAACTGTATGGAGTATAGAATGTAGAGAATAGAGATAGTTAGGGTGAAAGGAGAAAGGAGAAGAGACAATAGTTGAATGAATTCATGTATTTTTTAAGCCGAGTCAGAAGGTGAATGTGAAGATGTACAATGCACGTATATCCACAAAAAACACGACAAGACACATAAGATGGGGAAACAGACGAGGGAAGAAAAGAAGAAGAAGACGGAATGCTGTGAGCTGTGATGTACAATGTACAATGTACAGTGTACAAGACAGGAAAAGAGCGAGTGAAAATAGGATCCAAAGAGCAATGATGGGTTTCAAATGGAAATCAATAATGGGGGGATTTACCATTTCCATTATGAGATTCCCACGCATCCAATTCCTTCTGTGAATTCTAGATCTAGATGTGGATGTGAATGTGGATGTGGAGAAAATGTCTGCCATCCTTCGTGTCTTTTCTCTCTTTCCCATTTTTCTTGACTCTTGGCTCTTGGCAGACAAAGACGGATACGTCTACACTGTGTCTACAGTCTACAGTATTGAGGCTTCCGTCTTCAGTCTACACATCAGACATCCTAAATTCTAACCGCAATAAAAGATAAAAGGACAAAAAACTAGATTTTTATAACAAACTTTGTTGGTAAAATTCCAAAGTACGAAAATAATCATAAACAAACAAAATTATAAATATCTGAGCAGCCTTCGATTATGTACAAATTATTATAATTAAAATGTTGTTTTTGTATTTTAACCCAAGATTAAGTCAAATATTAAGTACTTTCTCTATTTGTATTCATTTGATTGTTTAAAGTTTGAATCAAAGTTAGCACTGCCGAAAGTCGAAAGTCGAAACTAAATCAACTAAAGCACACATTTTTCTTTGTCTGAAAACTGTGGAATTTGGAATGTGGCATCTAAAAATTTGGTCCTATTCTAAACTCCAAACTCTAAACTCCATGAAATTGTCCCTTATCCCTCATCCTTGAAAGTTTCAATTTACTATTTTACTTTCCAACATGACTCGTTACGTTTACGTTTTTAGAATCTCTGATGCATGTAGAAAACCGCCGTCTTGAAACTTGAAATCAGGGAAGTGAAAGCCGAAAACCAAAAACCGAAAGAAGCCAAGGAAAGCACTACGTGTATATGTGTGGGATTTCTATAGTGATGCTCGGATTGAATTTCTTCCTTCAAATACTTTCCAGTTTCGAGTTTCCAGTTTCGAAATGTGAAATAAGAAACAAGTGGAAGAATTCTCAAAGAGAGAAAGAGAATGACTCACGCTTCAATCCACTCAAAACCATTGACCGTTTTCCCTACACACACAATACACAATTTACAATGCACATTGTACAGTATACATTGTACCTTGGGCAGCATATGCATGGTTACAAGTTACAACACTACACTATACAATTTACAATCTACAATCTATCTACAATCCAAAAACGAATGTAGGATGTACGTGAAAGACAGTGTAATGATGGAAAGACAGAAGAAGGGAAGGAAGTAGATCTCTATAACATTAACCTGTATCATCCACAATCCACAATACATAATACAGAATCCAGACACAGTGCACATTTTACTCTGACTTTGAGAGTTGAGAGTTGAGAGACTACCGAATGAGTTACTGTACAAGTTGTAGAAAGTGAAATGTGAATATCTTCCCATATACAAAGATGTATTATATGTATAGCGTATAGGTTATAGGTATTAGATATCTATCCGTGTAGGTTGTAGGTTGTAGGTACTTTAGAACTTGGAACTGAGAAAGGAATGTACCTCCTCAGTGAAAAGTGAACATACGATAGATAGATTAGGATTGCGAATCCAAGGCACACATTTCTTTCCCAAGCCAGACCAGACCAAGCCAAGCCAAGGAAGAAAGATAGAATTCCAGGACGAAAAAGAAAAAGAAGACCAAGAGGAAGAGCAAGAACTGAAGATTCACGAGTCACGACTATGTACTATGTACAATGTATATTGTACATATACGAGATGGGAAGAGGAAGAAGGACGGAAGATGAAGGGGGAAAATAGGAAGGAAATTGAAGTGGAAGTTGTTGAGCTTGATTACTTTCCATTATGTGGGGATCTCTTTTTCTACAGTCTTCTTTCTGACTCACAGACTGACTGATTTGAGATTCGACATTCGAGATTCAAGATTCAAGGCCCAAGACTCATAATGTGCATACTTTATACATGTGTGCACATTGTGCATATAGAGAATACAGAAGGCAGAGACAAGTATCTGTAAGAGAAAAGCAAGTTCGGAACAGCAAGACATGCACAGGGAGAATGAAAGAGAAACAGAAGCTCCTGATATATGCTAAGAGTGAAGCACTCTTTAAATGTGAATTCTCGATTCTGAATTCTTGATTCTTGATTCTAGATGGTGGATGGTGGATGCTGGGTAGTGGATGCTGGGTAGTGGATAGGAACCACTTTACAATCTGTCATTCGAATTGCACACCCATCATTTTCCTTCTCTTCCTCTGTGGTGTGCATATACACACTTTTTACATTTACAATCTAAATCCTTTATCCCACATAGATCAATCCAAGTCGTCTTCTTATCTATCTCTCTCTCTGCCTTGGTCCAGTCAATATATCTCTGTAAGCAATTTTCTTACCAGCAGCAGTTCTCCTCTGTTTTTAAAAAAAACTTTCTCTTTCTACACATCTTTCTGTCGGTTCTGTCCTTTTTCTTTCTCTTTTCGGCTCACAACTCACAACCTCCAGTCCCATCCCCATTGTTTTTTGGCACTCAACTTTGCAATAACAACAAAACTACTTGTACTTGAATACTTGAATTTTCAATTCGTAAAAAGCATTGTCAAATGAAGGTATCTTGAATCTTGAATTGACCTTTGATTTGTTGCTGTCCATTGTCCATTGTGAATTGTGAAGTATAACACATAATATATACAATCTACAATCTGCATAGTGACTAGCACTAATGAAAATACTTTAAAATTGTACATTCATTTTTCATACATGTCCAATAGCTATCAGATGCTGCCTAAGAAAAAAGAATAAGTACAAAGTTAAACATTAAACCTACCGTACGTTATGCAATATAAACCCATACTGTTTTTCACCGGGTTCCCACCGAGAAATTAGATGTAGTCAATAGTAGATAAAACTTTTATTCTGATAAAGATAGATCCTTAATTTTAGAGAAAACTTTTTTTTTCGATAATACTTTTCACGTTCACAAAAGAGTGTGATCAGTAATCACTAATACTTATAGACTATAGACATCTCAAATCTAAAGTTAAAAGATAAAAGAAAACTATACACTATACGCATACGTACTTTTATTTTTAAAGAGCACAAAGGTTCTTCTACAATCTACAAGGTTTCGGATTCCTGATTTTTCCTGACTCGTGATTAAGTTAAACCCAAGTCCCCCTTTCTAGTTTCTAGCTACTAGTTTCTAGGTTTTGGTTTGATGGAATAAAAACTTTTATAGACAAAGGAAAAGTCATTCATTACCAAGTGAAAAGTTTTGCTTCGATTCTCGATTCTATTGTTTGTGTTCCTGGAAAAAACAAATAAAACGCCTCCGAGTCTTCAAGATTTGAAGACAAAATGAAAGAAATTTTAATTAATACTATAGAACAGTGTACGCATTATGCTGCTATAAGTCATAAACTCATTCTAAACGACTTGTGAGATTTCAATGAATGTTCCTCCTGTTGTTCAAATTTCTAGTGCTCCTTTTTATTTTTTATGCCGAATGAAATAAAATGAAATACAAAAAGATTTTTCTACAAATTACAAATGCTAGGAAATTCTTACAATTTTTAGGTTACAGTAATAATTTTTCCTTTATTTGTGAAAAACATGCCAATATTACAAATTCGGAAACAAATCGTTAACAAGAAAGCAAGTTGAAGAGACGGAAAATTTGAACTTATATGAGCAAAAAGAATTAAGCCAACATTAAAATATTTTTGCAATATTGAAAGATTATACAATTTTTTTGTTCAACAAACAAGTGTCGATGAAGAGAAAAATATACATCTATATATTTTACATGGTATAACCATGACATGAAATTTACTTATAATATACATTATACATATGTATCGATTTTAGAAAACTTCCGACTTCCGATTCCTATATATATCATTACGATATTCTCAATAAATATCATATTTATCACAAATTGATATAAACATTCATTACACAAGTTTTTTCCAATACTTATAAGGGCAATTGTACAATTCCTTGTATAAGAAATTTGGAGGAAAAGTTGTATAAAGATTCTAAATTCTAATATAGACTGATATTACATAGTATTATACATATTACTATACATATCAGTGACACAAGTACAAACTTTTTTATTGCTGCTCCGTACTATAGTTTTCCGTGTTCATATCATTGAGACCAAGTTCTTCATTCTGATCAAAACTTCTCTCATAGTCGACAACTTTCATCTCAGGATCATCGTCAGGAGCATAAATGTTCTGAAAAGAGAGAAAAGAGCACATTTCATTAGATCATCTCTTTTCCATCATGGCCTCCAAGGATTTGAAACTTTTCATTCTACTAAACCTTTGGAAACTATGCCCAAGTAAAACGAAACATAAAATGTATTAGCAATATACAGTATACCGTATTCCTATCTACAAAGTTCAGAAACATGAGCTTGCGATGGGATAGAAAGAAGTATAATATAACTGTATTTCTATGCGAAAACTGTTCACTAATATCCACATACTTTTCATAAACTTTTTTGGTATGAAAAGAATGGCATGGTAGGCTATCTAAAATTACTATTGATATAGTATCATATGCATACATTATAAATTATATAAAAAATATTATAATTTATCATAAATATGCATCTTTTCAAATGAAATATCAGGTCATCAAACGTTTGAAAGACGTGTAAAGCTAGATGATTTAGTTTGCATTCTCGACCAACGATAACACGGAACTCAATTTTCTCTACTTTGAAATATCAACTACCTATTTATTTTTAAAAAATTATAAAAGCAAAAGACTTGCTATAACAGCTCTAATATGTGCAAGTAAACTATAGTCAAAGTAGTCGTTAACTGTTTAGAAATTCTTTCTGATAATAATATTAAACAGGATCTTTGAGGAAAATTTAAGAAATATAAATGACTATAGTTTTTATCCTTTGCATTTTTCATTTTTCAACATTTTCAAAATCCTACAGTAAAAATATAGCTCGTTTTTCATGGATAAATATGCATTAAATCGCATGATTTAGAATACGCTATGCTGCGTTTGCCTGTGTGTTATGTGCTATGCAGTAGATAACTGTTGTTAACTTTGAGACACGTTTCGAGTCTCGAGTTTCGAATCTCGAATAGAAAAGCTTTGACTTGAAAAGTTACGAGTTACGATCAAGATTGCAAACAATGTGATATAAATTCGTTCATGTTGCAGCTATAAAAAGAACATGGATCTACTATGTACTAGGCCTGAAAAGTTGTAGAATGAGAAATGAAAGTCATATTAATATTGTAGACGGGAATATATTTTCGCTCTCTGAGCTAATAAAATGTAGAGTATCCTCATTCTACGTCGTAACATAACATTGAAATCGAAAGTATTATGCATCATATCATGCATCGCGTATTATGAAAAAGGAATGAAACATCGTGGGAAATGGGAAAGTATGAGTGTAAAGATTTTATGAGGTGTCTGACCTGGAGGTAGCTGTTACCCGCTCCATCGTCCATGATAACAGTGAAAGGCACTTCACAGGACATCAAGCGTTCAAAGTTCTGACAGAATTGTTCCATTTTCTGCTTCATCTCCGGCAGAGCACTGTCACCACTGATTAACGGATTCTCTTGTGACAGTTGAGCTTTTATATCAGTCAGTAAACCTAGAAGATAGAACATGGGAATGGCAGCAGAGAAAAGTATAAATATTATATTATCATACAACGAAAACACATTACATTCATTCTACATCATGCATTATATATTATTACATAATATGGTGAAGACTGAGGAAATGGATATGCATACATACATGTATAATGTATAATATTGTATCAAATAACCATGTTTTTATCTACTATTGTTTCATCTAAAATGTATCATATTCCTCTAGAAAGTTTATGTATCAACATTTGTTTATGAACGTAATAAAATAGTATATACAATACTTTTTCTGTTTAAATTCTTGTAACAAAGTTTGGGTATTTTTTTTACTTGAATTTGCTTTTACACAAGAAAATTAAATGTGCAGATTTCCAAAAAAGTGTATATGCACTGCATATACACTTTTCTGGAAATCTTAAGTGTAAAGAATTATAATAATATTATAAAGATGTAACTACAAAATGGTTTCCTTTTTGTTTTAAGACGTTAAAGTCTGAAATGTTTGGAATTCGAATTCAAACGAAAGAATCACATGAATTCAAAAAGTAAAACGGGTAACGTTCTGGGAAAAACAAAACGTGAATAGTTTTTTAAATATCCTACCAAGTTTTGGACTAAAAAGCTAAGAACAAAAGTATGTATATACTATATACACATTATATTATGCAAGCACAAAATATAGGTACTATATACGAAAGGGTTTCAAAGCCGTGAACTATAAACGCATTTAACATTGGTTTGAAATAACCATCAGTTACATCCGATGTACATATAATTGTACGCACTGCGTATTAAACAAGAGGGTTGCATAATATGTACAACGTAAATGGGTAAATGTGTAATACATCCACACATCAATGCGTACATATTTAGATTAAAGTAATAAAAACGTGTAAAAACTTTTCCCTGTAAAAGGATTTTAAAATAAGTCATTTGAATTCAAAAAGAGAACAGTCAATAATTTCTTGGAGTATTTTCCCTTCTAAATCCTTATCCGCCTTAATAGAGAGACTATACAACGTAATCAATAAAAGTCAGGAGCAATTGGGGAAGAAGTTGTAGCTGTAGCCAGTTTCTTCTCAATTGGTTACAAAGAACAAGAACATGTGTGTGGCTGTGTACATGAACGTAATTTAAAATTCGTAATTGCCATCATTCCTTTTTCTCTTTTCCTACTTTTCTCGATCCTTTTTTTTCTTCCCTTCTTACTTTGCTGTTTTCTCTATTCCTCTAAACTCTAACTAATAACAAGCAGATTGTACTATTTTTATACTATACATATGTATATAGCTTGTTTATATCTAAGAGGAGAGTCTAGAAGAGGAAAGTGAAAGTTTGTTGTTTCCTGAACTCACTAACCATATTAGTAAGAAGTCCATAATATAATGTTCTTTTCTCTTCGTTCAAACTTCAAACTTCATATGTAGTATGTAGTGTACATTATCCAGTATATGTGTTGAACTGTTTATACATAATATATTATGCTACTATTGTACATTACTATGCGTACTATGAACAATGTGTGTACGTACCTTCAAGAGTTGTGAACTTTCCCCCTAAAGTTCCAGCACCAACTTCTAGATCGAGGTCGGGAATTTCCACGGAACACGTCTCTGACTATAAATAATTATCAACACAAATAATAAATTAAACCTTTCGTGAACAGCTTGAACATAGGGAGAAAGATAGAGGGATGGAGGGAGGGAGGGAGGGAGGGAGGAAGAAAGCAAACGACAGAAGTTGTCGTTTGTTTAGAATTTAGAATAAAGTGAAAGTTGGTACATGAAAGTTTACCAAGCATCTGCATTCTGCATTGATTGAAATATAATATATATATTATATCATACTATAGCTATTAGAGGAGCCAAAACAATAAAATATTGTTATTGTTATCGCCAATATTTCGAGTTTTGAGCAATAACAATATCAACAA
>JAQGBH010000265.1:0-61122 GCA_034698265.1 Sminthurinus aureus | reverse complement strand
TCTCCTTAGGTGTAGGTATAAATTCAGCCTTGAGCCCGTGAGATTCCACCACTTTTACTTTTTTTGGGCCACCCTAACATGCACAACATACATTAGACACTAGACACTAGACACTAGACATTTGATTCTAGATTCTAGACTCTAGAAATGTTTTGTTGCGTATCAAAGAGTAACAACTTACAACAAGATGGAAAACTCTTAATATTGATAAATTATGCAAATGTATAAACTCACCAGTCTTTGATGAAGTTGGCGGAAATGGTATGAATGTTAGCATAATGTTCACTAGTATTCCTGTCGTCGAAAGCCATGCCCGTAAAATCACAAGTCGGATGATGACAACCCTTCAGAATGAGTCACTCACGACTTATGATACCAAAAATACGGAGAGAAATCCGAATCCGAATAATACGAAGATGTTGATGTTGAACTTGTTGAAGTTGAATACAAATGTGATGTAAGCAAAGGACGCCGCAGAAAGGAGCGAATGGTGAAGATATACTTAGTAGTGAACACAGGGAAAATAGTGTGGCAGAGAAAGAAAATAAGGTTAAGTCCTGAGATGAAATCCATTTCCGCTATGGAAATGATTTCCGTCTACGCCTCATCTGCAATAAGAGAAAAAACAAAAACAAAAACAAATGGTTATCATAAATATATCAACTTGATTATTTCAGCATCATCTTATATTTACATTTACATTTACATTTACAACTAGATCTAGATCTAGTTTACTTGACATATAAAATAAAATTACACACATTGTTTTTCATGTATTAGTTTTTTCTCCCCAAAAAATATCGTAATGTCGTTTTGTCATTTCCATTCCCAGTTTCATCCCATTTCATCCCTTTTAATAAAACAAAGGTATTCAGAAGGTTTTGTAAATTTATGAATTCCGGTTCTTAAGTTTCGTAGTTTATAAGTTTCCCATCCATCCTAATTTGGTATACATTTCTTTTTATTTAAGAATAATAATCATTCTCAATTATGGTTATTATTAAAGAGTATTGAGCATTGAGTATTGAGCATTGAATAAAAATACATGTTCATTGTTCACGCTTGGCGAGTCCAAATTGTAGATTGTAGATGGTTCTATTTCCATTCTCATTCTCCTTCCTGAATTCTGAAACAGGATCTCTTTATATGTTAGAGGAAAAATGCGGATTGGGGACTGGCGAGTATGTAGTATGTAGTTTTTCCTCTACGTCCATTCCATGGTAACGGATTGTATTGTACTACATTGTGTTGTATTGCATTGTATTGCATTGTATTATATTGCACGTCCTCCTAAATTACTACTACTGTTAATAGTTATCACTAAACTCAAGTTGCTCCTACAACCTTCAAGCTACCACTGTACTGGATACTGGATACTGGACCAGATGAAGAGGAGCGTTAGAGAAAATGTCTTTCTTTCTTTCTTTTTGCTCCTCTCTTCCTTCCTCATGGCTAGTTCTTTTCTCAACTCCCTTTATGAGCCATGATTTATGAGCTCCCAGCTCTTTTTCGCTCCTACAGGCGAGGCTTTCGGTTTCATACTGTTAACAAGCCAACTAGTTAAAACCAGCGAGAATCAAGAATCAAGAATCGAGAACGACAACTCTATGTATATCCACATGTAGTGTGTAGTGTGTAGTGTAGGGTACCTATGCATTACCGTTCACCGAGGTCCGCCAGGCTACAAAGCCATAATGCACACTTAGTAACTCAAATCTAGCAACTTTTCTCATTCCGTTTCTTCCACAGTTTTTCTTTCCGCCTACTCAACCTCTCCTTCATCTTTGTCTTCTTCTTGGTCTGGTTTATTTACTGTGTAAAATGTGTACAATGTACAATGTACGGAGTGTGTGTAGAGTGTAGAGTTTAGAGTTTAGAGCTGAGAGTTTTGATATGACGTGTGATGATACATGATATATTACGGAGGCTGGTAGATGGGAAACTCACTACAAATGCTCCTTGACTACTATTTACGATACATGTAGAAATGTAGAAGGGTAGAAAGTAGAAAGTAGAAAGCAGTGGATATTTGATCTATTCATAGTTTTTATTCACAAAGCCAAGTGAACCGTGCAGAATCAAGTGTACAAGTCAAAGTTTATAACATACAGAATGGAGCAGATAAACGGAACTGTATTTTACACATATACGTTTGAGATTGAACGTATGGAGTGTCGAATGTCGAATGTGGAATAAATACATGAATAACATGATCATTACCATCCTACTGATATTAATAATTGTTCAGCTGAGGGTTGAGAATGATCATCCAAAGTTAATGGGAGATGTTTCCTCTGTGTGGCAAATCATGGACCATCTTTCATATTTACCACAACAAAAAAACCATAGATGAACTGAAGCTTCCTTTCTATTTAATGTCTCAAGTCTCAAGTCTCAAGTCTTTTGTGTCTAGTGTCTAGTGTGTAGTGTTTAAAGTTTTTGTCTTTATTTTCCTCTGGATCTTTATAAAGATCTAGGTTGTGATGTGAAGGGTCGAGGATCGAGGATCGAGGGTCGAGAAATGCACAATAGATTATTCTCTGAGGAGCACTGCTAAACTGGAAACTGGAAACTTTCTCCTTCCTTTTGTCTCTTGTGGTTATGGTTGTGAAGGGTTGAAAAAAGAAGTGCTGTTTTAGTTTACTTTTTCTTTTGCTTTCTTTTACACTCGGGGTTCTTATGTTGGTTGTTGTGGTTGTTGGGCGATGTTGACGTGGATGTTGATGTTTTTCTGCTACTTTTTATTCTACTCGTGTATGTTTGTTTCCTCTGTCATGCCATCTTGTCCGTCAAGTTAGATTTCATTCTTTATCGTGATGATAAAAGAACTCAGGTTCTTGTAATCCCTTGTATTAGAATACTGTCACTATAGCCATTGTAAAAAGAAGACGGGGA
Source organism: Sminthurinus aureus (assembly GCA_034698265.1). Lineage (NCBI taxonomy): Eukaryota > Metazoa > Arthropoda > Collembola > Symphypleona > Katiannidae > Sminthurinus > Sminthurinus aureus. The sequence goes on along the minus strand of JAQGBH010000265.1, from coordinate 58,227 downwards.
AAAGAGCAAAGTGAATCCGTGTCTAGTATCTAGTATCTAATAAAATGTCTGTTTCTGTTTCTGTTTCCACGCTTCTGGTTTCTGGACTCTAGACTCTAGACTCTAGACTCTGGATGAAGTGAAGTGTTGTGATGAGCTGTGCTGTGTTGTGGACGTGATGCGGACAATTAGAGACGCACTGATTTGAGAAATCCTGTTTTTCCTCACTTGTGACTGCCTCTTTCAATTTGGCCCATTTCACTTCACACTCCACATTCTACATTCTACAATCTCTGTCTGTCTTACTCTTGTTTTAGATTCTATATTCTGGATTCTATATTCTGGATTCTAGATTCTAGATTCTAGATTCTAGATGTTTCTTCCTTCTCCTTTGTCTCTTGTTAGTCTTTGGGTTGTCTATGTTGTTGTTGTTGTTGAGTCTGAATCTGAGTCTGGCTCAATGCTCAATGTTTATGTCTATGTTTATGTCTACGTTAAATGTAGTCAAGTGTTCACTCAGTCACTCAGACACTCAGCCTTTGCCCTTTTCACCCGCCTTTGTTCAAACCTGTACTTGGAATTGGAATTTCTAAATAACTAGGCTAAAACTACACAGGAAAAGAGACACTCGAAGCTCGAAACTCGAAACTTGAAACTCTAAATGTAGAAAATTAGGACAGTGAAAATCAAAGAAGAAAAGTGTATACAAATACAAATACAAATGGAGGGAATCTAGAATCTACTTGATGACAAATGACAAATGACCGTTAGTAGGAAAAAAAGTCTCGGTATTGTCTAACAAATACAACCACGGGAAAAACATACTAATATAATGCATTATTCAACAGGACTTTTATTTTTATTTATAACACGTACATAATTGGTAATGCGATTGTACAATCAAGGAATCGACTATTCACTCTATAATTGACTATTTTTTTTCAAATGGATTTACGAGTACTCTTTAAATAAAACAAATAGTGCGGTTTGTGTCATGTGTACAATTATTGTACATTGTACACGTTTCATGTGCGTTGGCGTTGTGTGGTTTGGTTTGGTTTGCTGGGTTTAATTTTTCTCAGCTCGTTTCTCTCTCACATAGGTTCTTTGTACGCGGAATATTGAACAGTGAACAGTGAGCAGAGAAAACGTTGGAGTATTGAAATATGAAATATTCTTTGAATTAAATAAATGAAAGGCTAAAGGCAAAAGCTAGAGGAAAGAAAATAGTGGAAAATATGGGAGCGCCATATTTTGAAGAAAGTCAGTGTATAGAATTCAAAATGCAGAATGCAGAATACAAAAGCCTGGAGTTTACACCACTGAACTACCCGTACTTCTCAACTCTCAAGCCTATTCAGATCCACATCCATATTCATCTGTTTATATCCACGTTTCACATTACGTCTTTTGACAATATGCCTGTTAAGTGCTCACTGTTGACGCATACCATAAGTTTTAATTTTGTAAGGGATTTTTGCAAATTTCGTAACATTTTTCCAGTTACAACTTGTATTGCTTTAGTTGGAAACTGGCGACATTTCTATTTTCCCTTTGCGTTTCTAGTTCGTACTTTGTACTTACTCCAGTCTAGTCTAGTGTAGACAGTAGACAAGGATGGAAAAGAATGCATTTTACTTTTTCTTTTCAATCCCAATTTCCGCTTTCCTTTCTACATTCTACATTCTACGTTCTACATCTTTCTCTTGTTCTTTTCTTTTGGTTTGGCTTGCTTTCCTCTTTTCATTTTCTTTACTTTTCTCCTCATTCTTTTAGTCTTCTGTATTTTGTACTTGTAGTATTCTGTATTCTACACTCTGGTACTTTGCCTTCCCTTTTCTTTCTTTTTCGCTCTTGCTTCATCTTGTGACTAATGGAAGGGAAGAAAAAGACAGACTACTAACTACTGACTGTCGAACAAGGAACAAGTGAAATTTTCCGGTTAAGCTACAGTATCATCATTTCCTCATATTGTTCTATCTTCTACCCAACCGTCTACTGTCTACTATCTACTGCCGGCTGTCTATTTCTATTGCGAATGCATCTCGTTTCACCATATATTCTACGCTCAAGTGTATGCAGTATGCATATAGAAAATGTTGATATCTCTTGAGACTTGAGTCGTCTTGTATCAAGTGAAAAGTCAAAAGCGTTTATAATATACCAGAAATTACAGTTAAATATACACATGTATATTACACTCTTTTATCACTTTACCACGACCACATTCATTTAGTGTGACTACATTTTTGGGTTTGGAAACCATTTTTCTTGTACCTTGTCGACTTTCTCCCTTTTATTTCAATATTTACCCTGCACAATGCACGATGCATCATGGACTATTCCAAAAAAAACTATAGACGTGCAGAGTCAGAACGATACAAGTTTTGTCTATTCTCCATCTGTTCTAAACTACTTGTTCGAAATATGAAATGCCTATCATCTCCTGTACAATATTCAATAGATTATTGCACAATGTAAACGTTTCCAAGAAAAGTAATTTAGTCAAGATTCAAGATTCGAGATTCAAGATTCAGCACTCAGTACTCAAGGCTCAAGATTAATAAACAAATAAGAATATTGTTCTTCAATGGCTTTACTCCATCATTAATTTTCGATATATCACATTGGGAAAATGTGTCGAATGTCGAGTGTCGAATGTAATGAACAACAGCATTTAGTTTTCAAGACAAGTATGGTATAAAGACGCAAGCCGCGAGGTTTACAGACCAGAGCAGACCAGATTCAACTTTTAACTTGTGTCCTTATATTATACAAAAGGATAGAGCAACCGAGTTTAACTTTTTACTTTTGACTTTTTGCTTTTTACCTAAAACAATGAAATGTTTTATTACTTTGCTTTCCGAAACTTTCAAGAGGCATAATAGAGAATGTAGAAAAGGGGAAGAAAATATATAATATTTTATGTAAGCAATGGTTGAATGAGACAATGAAACAAAGTAGAGACCAAGAACAAAGACAAAAGGAAACCCACCAGTGACAAACAGTCCTCATAAAACTTGACGCTACTTCTTTGCCAAACATTTTTACCTTGTAGATTCTACATTGTACATTGTACATATACCTCGTATAATAAACTACACTACACTACAATACAATACACTGAATTACACACCACAGCTTGTACATTGTACAGTGTACAGGGAAACCTTGGAAAAGTGTAAAAGTAATCTGAAATACGCATGTAGTTGTTGTATATTGTATAATATTGTATAATCGCTATACAAAATATACATTGCACAGTGGAAATTATGTGTCCACTGTCCACATGTTAGAGATTTATTTGTGCTCGTGAGAAGGAACAAAGACAAAAGAAAGAAAGAAACTGGAGATAAAAATGATAATTCAAGTTTTTTCTCATGTATTATTACTATTAATGCACAAACTTTTAGCTAGTTAAAATAGCGTGTATTGTGTACTATTTAACGATGTAACGGTGTGTTATGTGTTGTGTACATTTAACAGAGTGAGACGTCAGGAGAAAGTTTATCTACAATGTAAAACAACCACCAGAGCCAGTGAGTGAGGTGCAGCACATAACGTCAAACGTAATTCCAATTATTCCAGTTTCAAGAAAACATATTTACAACTATCAGCCGTATTCAATGAATACTGATACTAGATACTAGATACTACATCGGATGAATACTATTCAGACGATGTAGTATCAGTATTTAAAATTTAGAGTACTATGTTAGTAAAAAAGAAAAGAAAAATATAGACAAAAAAATTGTTAAAGTGTTACGTGTAACGTTCCATGATAATTTTGAACAATAAAAGTCCATGTGCATTTGGATCTTGTTTGATAATTCCCGGGCTCTTGTAACTGAGAACTTGGGTTCAGGATTCACGATAAAATATCATACAACATGCAACTGCAGTATTTTCTCCTTTTCTTCATTCCCAAGAATTTTGCACTCTACATTTAAGATTCTGGATTCTGGATTCTGGATTCTAGACAATGAGCACTTGTTCCAAATGAAATGAAACTTGGAATTCCTCAACTGGTCCATTTGAAGGTATAATTGTATGGTAGCATGGATGAGGAAGAGAAGAGAAAAGTCATCAACTCTAAATCTATTTCTCCTCAACAGACAATTAGATTCCCACGTACAATGTACATTGTACAATGTACTGTAAGTATTACTGCATACTGCATTCTCTATACAATATACAATACACAATCAGCGGAAGGAGATGAACCCAAAGACTGTTGGATCTTGGATCTTGGATGTTGATGTGGAAATGGATGAAAACCGGGACCGGGAAATGGGAATTACGCCGTACAATTTCCCTTGTTCTTCTGCTTCTGTTCCTACTTGGTGAATTGTGTTGTGTATTGTGTATTGTGTATTGTGCATTTGTTGGATGACTGTCTTAGGCGAATTATGTACTTGCATTATGCATAATGTGTTGTTCTGAATTGAGCATTGAGCATTGAGAAATGAGAGAGAAGGGAGAGGAGAGGATGAGAATTTTGAATTAGACGGTTTTATGGCGAGAATATGCATATTTTCTTTACCATTAGGAATAGAAAATACTTGAATACTTGGAATGAGCAGATATTTTGCTCTGCCACAGAAATCTCTGGCATGCGAAATTTCCTCTCTCTTTCTTCAACACCTTTTATTTCTCCGACTCTTCCTCTTCTTTGTCTATCCACTGTTCACTGTACATCCTTCTGCTTCTATTTACTTATTCTGGAAGGCCAAAGCCAAAGCCAAAACCAAAAACCCATACATTCACCACACTTTCACTTGTCTCGTCTGGATTCTGGATTCTAGATTCTGAATTTCTGAGACTGAGAATCTGGATTGCCCATGAATCCTCAGATTCCTTCATTCATTCCCTCACTTATCCATTTTCATTTCCTCTTCCTTGACTGGCTGCTGGATGGTCATTGTGCATTGTACATTGTGCATTGGGCATGGTTGAATAGAAGATGGTGGATGGTGGATGGTAGAATGCAAATTTAAATATGAATAGACAGTCTACTCAACCTCAAGTCTAGAGCCTCGAGTCCATCTTGAGCAACTTCAAATCCAAATCCAACTCCAACTCTTTGTATTATTGTGTACCTACAACTACTGTAGGGCTATTTATTATGGCGACGTGACCTCCTTCCTAATCGTCTCTTGCCTCTTCAACACCAACACTCCACACCCTTTCATCTAATTTCTAATGACACGAGGAGCAGCACCAGTAAATATGCAGAGATAAACATGTACAAACTCATTAGTCATTTTGTATTCGGTGGAATGAGGAAGCGAGACGAGTTGAGAGTTGGAGTTGGAGTTGACTGACCGAATCATATTAATCTATGCTCATTTTTAATTAAATAAATTATTCCCGAAAACGTACATGCTACAGTCTACAATAATATATTCTACATAAATAAATATTTCCATTTGCTTTTGTTTTTAGGGGAAGTGAAAGTGGCAACTCGAGTTTTATCCAAACCACATGTACAGTATATCAATCTATGGTAAAAATCGATGGGAAGGGCAAGTGTGCATGAAAAGCACAAGCACCCAGGGTCATGATTACTCCTGCTTAAATACTAAAGACTACAGTACAATCTAGAATCTAGAATCTACAATCACATTCCATAACTCACTCTATTGATTTATTGCACCATTTTGATTTTTGATAGCCATCAAATTGGATAATTTGATCATTGGAATAATTGCGACCGGGACAGAAACAAAAACCAAAGACTAAAGACCAAACCAAAGGAAGCAAAACGATTGGGAAAAAAGGAGTAGAAAAACAAAACAAAACAAAGTGGTCGAGTAAACATGTAATTTTCTCTTGAAAAAAGAGGAGGAAAACATGATCCTTATGTTTTCAAGAGACAGAGACAACTGGATTTATCTTGCACTTTTTATCGATTTGAATGCATGCACAATACACCATGCACAATGCACAACACAAAATACACGTAGACGTTAGACATTTTGTATCCTTGGGATGAAATCCCACTCCAAAACTCAGGCGTTTAGACCGATGTCATAGAGATTGGGAATGGAGGACAGAATAATAGAATATGGTGCATGATGCATGAAGGGATGAGTGAAAATGAAAATACAATCCATGAATCGGATTTAGCAAATGAAATTGTGATGCTTCGACCGCTTTTATTTTCTATTTTCTATTTCATACTGTACAATGTACAAGCAATACAAAATACGTGTAAAATATATACAGAAGAGAGATCTCGAGGACTGAAAATAGACATAATATTGTGCATTGTATTTTGTATTGGTGAATTGAATTTAGCAAAATACAGATAGAGAAACTTTGAGACGGGCTTCACATTGGCAATGGGATTGTCATTGTGGCTAAATTCTCCTGTTCTCCACTTTCACTATCCAGAATCCAGAATCCTGTCGACTCGTCTAAATCCATTTTCAATTCTAGTGGTTTTTGTAACGCTCCATTTTCCATCCTCAATCCTCAATCCAATTGGTTCGGCATAAAGAATGTAAAAATAATAGCTGTTGGAGCCATGTGCGAGTGAGTATCATCATCATCATCATCTTATGTATTATTGTGTCATTTGCTCCCATGTAATTTCTACAAATGTACAAATATTAGTATAAACCAACACAAGGCCACTGTTAATTTGAGCAAACGTCAAATGTTTAAAATAAATTGTTGGACATGAATGCGTATGGAATATTCAACTGAATGGAATTGAATCGAGCTGAATTGAATTTATACTGATAACTGATACTCTATGTGATATTGATAATGTGATTACTGCACAAAGCACAATGTACGCTATACGAGCAGATGATGTTACTCCCCATTATCCATTGCACAATAGTGAGTATTTAATCCATATTCAAGTCAAGTTGGTCAGTGGAATTGAAGCAAACCAAGTTCAACATAAATACACTGGACATTGGACATTTACCGTCTACCATTGACATTGTTACATAAAAAATAAGCGTAGAGAGTGTAAAGTAATTTAATACAATTTAGTAGACTATGGTAAGCTAAATGGTAACAAGGGATAGAGTATGTTCTATTTGCATTCACATTTGTATGCAGTATTCAAAGAACGGTTGGCTCATGTCTCATGTCCTCACTTTTCATTATTATGAACACTCAGTTTAAAGCATTTAGTATATCAAATACAAGGTACGAAATACAAAATACAAAATGCAAAGGGACAAAGGTATACTGAGCGCAAGGAAAATGCCTGTGGTCCAATGGAAAGTAGAAAATAGGAATAATGTGTACAATGTTTACATAGCATTTGAACCTGTTCATCGTTCATCGTTCACACGCTTTCCCTTTCCCTTCCGCCTCTTGTTTCAACATTGAATGCTCAATGCTCAACACTTTGTAGCACCGGTGGCTCCTTTCCCACTCTTTTCACGCTCCTTTTTCTCCTGGCTGTACATTGTACATATGAATGTCCCAATCCTCAATTCTCAACTTTCAATCCAGTTCAGTCCAATCCAATTCAATACATAAATGAATATACAGCTCGCTCAACGTCTCTCTCTGTTTTCTCTTGTTACCCTTGCCGCTTGCTTGGAGCTTGGAGCTTCGAGTTTTGAGTTTCGAGTTTCGAGTGGGATTGTGTTGAAGGGCAGTTGTGCATTTATTATGTTGCTTTTAATATTATTCATAACCGCCTCCTCTATTATATCCTGTTCTATTATATTTACACATAACCATAAAAAGGATGACAACACTTTCCATTTTGCATGTACCATGTACCAGGAACCGGATACCATGTAAAATTTAACACTTGACAACAGTCCAGACTTACTACCGTCTACCGTCATCTCTTGATATTAAAGTTATTTACCTTTTACATGTTTGTGCTACAGCTGATGATGAAGGCATCATTTAAAAGGACTATTAATTTGTACAAAAATATAAATAGAAGAGTATTGATGAACAAGTTTGGCAAAGGACAAAAAAGGAGCAAACCAAACGTAAACCAAACCAAACCACAGGAACAGAGGAGTAATATAATATTATGGAATAATATGGAACTGAGGGAGCAAACAGTTAGTGGATGAAATTGGTAGGAAACAAGTAACAACCTCACTACAAATCCCATGCAATGAACTTGAGACTAGAGACTAGAGACTAGAGACTTGAGACTCATCCATGGGCTTTTCATTTACCATTTACCGCTAGTTTAAAACTTTGTTCCTTCCCCTTTATTTACAACCAGTCAAATCAAAAGGATTAAATTATAGATTATAAACTTTGTCAAAGACAGTCGTAGAAAAATTGTCTTATATATAGAATGTAGAATGTAGAGCCCATGCTGGAGCTACCTGTGTAATATGTTGTTGATTGTACAGGATGGGATGTAATTTGATGTGATCTGTCCAAAACAAACTGATTGTGTGTCGTTTGACATTTTCTATAATCTGGAATCTAGAATCTAGAATCTAGAATCTAGAATCTAGATTGTAGATTGTAGATGGAATCATGCTACTAGTTACTACGCAGAAGAGGGTCGTATTGGATGTCCTCATCTCTTTCAATTTTCTATGAGCTTGTGTGTGTTGTGTGTGTTGTGTATTAGTGTATATAAATATATCATTAGCATGATGATACGGATTGTGGATGGACGGGAGGTAAACAGAAACTGTGATGATAGCCTTTACTTTAGTTTAGTTTAGTTTGGCCCTCCTTTTGATGATGATGACAATGATGATGAGTTTACAGATGAAAGTAAAAGCAGAGAGAGAGAGAATATCAGGCGGGTTGGAGTTGGATTTTGAGCTGGTCTGAAATCTAGAACATCTAGAACATCTAGAATATCTAGAATATCTACAAAACACAAAGTCACACACAACACACAACACACAGCCAACGTCCACCGTTGTGATTCCTGCAACTGCATACATCAACATTCTAGATTCTAGATTCTAGATGTAAAAGTAATGCACGTGGTCTAAACATTTCACAATAAACATGTACAAAGTAGAAAGTATAAAGTAGAGAGTAGCATAAATCAAAACTACGGGGGAAGACATGTCGCTTGCTTTGATAACCCTACCTCATTATTTGATTCGAGGACACTAATAGAAAGGACTGAGGAGAAAAGCTCTAGAAGAGGAGAACACAGCGGATCAGAGGACTGGTTCTATTTGTTTGCATTTGGCTCTAGATTCTAGATCTAGTTCAAATTTTGGTTGGCTCTGGTTCTGGTTCTAATCGAATCGGAAGGTCAAAACTCAAAACTCAAAACACATTCTGCTCTACTTTAGGCCCAAGTAAATAAATCCTCCAGGTTTTGCCTTTGGTAAGAATATTTGATATCAATGGATTCTCAAAACTTGGTCATGTTTCTTTATATGATTATTGAGTATTGAGTACATCTTGCACATTGTATTTTGTGTTACTAAATCAATTAACGAGCTATCGATATCTCTATACATACTCTAATTTTGACCCGGTATCAAAATCTTTGGAAAAATACAAAGGCTATTTTCTCAGTTTTTTTTTACTACAAAAGGGTAGAAAATAAATAAAGGAAAGGATCTTACAAGGATAATAATGATTTAATAGAATTGTTCCTTTGTCATATACGAATGTAACCAGTAACCAGTGCAGTGTGCAGTGCCTTTCAAATTCGCTAGCGGACTTGTTTATTAAAATGAAATGTACATACTAGATACATGGTTCACGGGTTGTGTATTGAGTATGGAGTATGTAGATTGTAGATTGTAGATTAAAGAGACACGAGAGCTCCACATAATAACAACTAACAACTACAGAGGAAAATTGATTCTCTACTCTCTACTCTCTACCCTTATTGCACAAATGAAGAGGCACTGACTTGTGAGCAGAAAATAGATGAAAACTACCGCTTTTTGTCCTCTGATGCCCATAGAAAGAGTAGAGAGTATGCAGAATGGAGAATGGAGTGTAGACAGAAACAGGGGGAGAGTTGAGGAGGTCATCGCACATGTATGGTGATATCAAGTATGATGTATGATGTATGTATTCCAAGCCAATTTGGCATCAATTCAATAAATGGTAGATGGACCGTTAGATCAGGCTAGAGCTGTAGAGAGAAGGTAGCAAGTAGGAGAAAGCTAGATCGGATAGTGTAGACTGTAGACTGAAGACTGGAGGTTGGAGGTACTTGATGTTCCATCACGTTCATTAAGCAGGTCCTTTAAATGCCCATTTCATAAAGAGATCATTAGGAAGGTTGAGGACAAAATTGAAATCAAAATCAAAATCAATGTGGACCGAGGACCGAGTCAACTAACGATAGACGATAGAGGATAGAGCATGATAAAGGCTTGCGGCTATTTTTCCTCATAAACTCATAAACACAGGACAGAAGCAAAGAGAACATAAGAGACATTTTCTATTTCCCTGCTATTTGCTGTTCAAACTATAAGTCACAAATATCTACGCCAGGTTTAAATCATCATTGGTTGCCTTTCAACAGTTCAACGTGGAAACTTCAAGTCGTTATAATGACTTGAAGTCTATATTAAGTCTATATTACATAAAACATACAGTATACAGTATACAGTATACAGTAGCGAAGCATAGATAGACAGATACATTGATACAGCTTACAGACTGGTCAATGTAATTACTAGCGTGTGTTCTCTCTTTCAACTTTCCACTTTCCACTTTCCACTTTCTACTTTCCATGTAGAGTGGATCAAAGTGAAGGAAAATGTTCTAGTTCTAGTTTTGGTTTGTAGTATGTCCGTTGCCGCTTTACTTGTAATCAGAATTAAAACTAGACTAGATACTAGATACATGAACATTGAACATTGCACAGTGAAAATTGAGCTTTGAGCAGTGCACACTTGAAACTGATGGATGATGGATTTACTCGGTCATTACGCGTAATAATAAGTATTGTGTAATATGTAATATGGCCAGGTTCGATAGGAAAGGATATGATACGATCCAGTGTAGGTGTAGAATGTAGAGTGCAGAATGTAGACATTAGAAGGTTAAATTAAAAACTTTTACCCTTTTTCATGCCCAACTTACTCTCCAACTCACAAACTTAAATTACTAGCATGACAAATATCTACAATTTGTATTTGTATTTGTATTTGTTTGTAGGGGGAAAAGTTGAACTTGCTTTGTTTTCCTTCTTCCTCCTCCTCTCCTGTTTTCAGCTGAAAAATATGATACACTGATACACGTGTGGATACAGAATACTATAATAATATTGCATGTACTCATGTACAATTTTGTATTACAAACTACAGATATTGATTACATACGAATCAAACAGACAAAAATGTGAATGAAACAAACTCTGTCAAACAAACAAAATTCTCTGAAACCACCATTAGTTTTTCCTTGAATCTTGAATCTCCGAATCTGTTTGTCCCAAATTTCAGAGTTTTGGAAATTCTGAATTTTGGAATTTACTACTTCAAAATAAATCCGGATGTTGTAAACAATAAACAAGCCTTTATCAGCTTTTGATTTTCAGTTGTTTTCTCTTGACTCTTTGAGTTGAGAGTTGAGACTGGAACGAGGCTTTTTCAACCTACGCCATTTCTTTTTATGTAATGAAAATATTTTCTGAAACTCTATTCCGCCTTCTGCATTTTACGATATATTATATATTTTGCAGTTGGTCGGTTTGTGCCTGTAAAACTAATACAAAGTGAACTGTACACTGGGATTTGTATTGGTAAAATTTACATGTAGAATGTAGAAGCGGTTGCATAAGCACTAAAACTGGATGCAAAAGCTAGTGGATGACGTTTATATAGATTTTAGATTTTAGATTGTGGATTGTAGATTGCAGATTGCAGTTTCGTTTATGAAATTTTTATCAACTACTTGCTCTCTCAAGATTTGTAAAGTATAATATAAATAATAGCCACCTCGTTTTAAATGTATTGTGTATTGAATATTGAAGAAGGTGAAAGTAAGAGGATGAATGAAGAAACACCTAAACTTTCCGACCCGACCGTTTCTACTTTGTATTTTGTACTTTCTACCCTACCGATTTAAACAACTGTCTATACTGTCCATCTTTACTCTTTACTCTTTACATTGTGAAGCATGAAAACACAAACCGTGAAGTGACACGGTTTGTGTAATAATTGACAAGATTGATTATGGTCTAGGAAATCGGCTTTAGTACACAAAAGAAAAGAACAGCACAAGGGTTTTTTATTCACGCTATTCTCATACAGGAGATAAACTGTGAGAAATTGTAGATTGTAGTCGAGTAGTGGGATTTGAGATTGAACATTGAGCATGTACGTACTATAAATTATGAATCATGCATGCTATCCCAGTACTGTCGTCCGCCTAGCACACAACACACAACAAGAAACTGGTACAAAGTACAGGCTGGAAACCAGAATTGAGAATTGCGAAACTATGCATTCCATCCTTGGCATTGTGTGTGTATTATGTATTTTGTATTTGCTGTTTGGTGTTTGGTATTTGGGAGGGAAGAACGTTCATGACACTTGAAAATGCAAAATCGCCTCTCTTCGCTGCTCCATCTCCATGCATAATGTATTACACTCTTCTTCCCTCTCCTACTTTCTACTTTCTACTTTTTCCAGCCAACTTTTCAAATGTCCTGTCCTCTCCATTCTCTATTCTGTATTCTCCATTTTCTATTCTCCATTCTGTCTTGTGACTTGTGTCTTGTGTCTATTACACACTCAAATTGGAACACATAGTGAAATTCACACAGCGCGACAACATACACAACATGCAAACATTATCCGTGTGTACCATACTCACAAGTGTAAATAAATAGGAAACTCTAGATTCTACTAGTAGATTCTAGATTCTAGATTCTAGATCCATAGTGTCACTGTATCGTGTAGAGTGTAGAGTGTAGAGTGTTCAGTGCACACAGATAGATATCAAAGAACCTGCCCCCTTGTTTGGGAGGGTGTATCTACATTCTACATTCTACACTACAGCTATTTGTCTACCTATTTGTGTGTTTGTGTGCCGAGTGCCGAGGCTCATGACAGAACATTTGAGACGCACTTACCTACTCCCTTCCATTTTTTCCTAGTCAATAAATACACCGATATGTTTACACTCTAAAATGTACAACGTACATTCAGCAGAAAGAGAAAGTACTGTACAGAGAGAGAGAGAGAGAGAGAGAGCGAATGTGGAACTGATGGAAAATGTAGAATTGGATGGATCGCTGGTCTTTACAGTTGACTACACATGTGGATAGATTGTAGATTCTAGATTCTAGATTCTAGATTCTAGATAGTTGGATAGTTTAGTTTGGAGAGAGGGCAGTGTCTAGTGTCGAGTGTCGAGTGTCTAGTGTATCAAATCAAAGGTTGATGCTTGGATATTTGTCAGGCTAAATGCGTTCCCTTGACGTTGACATTGACGTATAGGAATTTAGGTGGTGAAATTCAAGATTCAAGATACACTTGTCCATTGTCCATTGTGTATTGTGTATTGTGCATTGGAAATGCACATAACATTTGACATTTGACATTTGATATGAATATCAATCGCCAAAAGCACATACCATTTACAATTTACAGAGGAGCAGCAACAACTTTCCTTGTTTGGATATTATATACAATGTACACTTTACTTTATGCCTGTATGGAGAATGGAGAGTGGTATTTGGTGAATTTACGAGTGATTCACTCCTGACTTATTCTATTTCATGCACATTGTAGATTGTAGATTTTAGACTGTAGATTGTAGATATTCCAAATGGTAACATATTTATTTACACACTATATATGTAATATATAGATAAAATCAGTCGAGTTTCCCCGATTCCCCAGATTCTCCAGTTTTCATTACAACTCGAGTCTCGAGTCTCGAGTTTCAAGTCCAGAGTCCAGATTCGAGATTCGGAGGCAGCAAGAGAGCGTATATTGACGCTATTTACTTTAAAATTCACTATGTTCTACGCTCTATGCACTAAAATCTAACGTCTGAACTGTAAAGTCTAAACTCTAAACTCTAAACTCTAAACCGTAAACAACTGATAGAGTAGTGTAAAGTTTCAATTCCGAGTTGGATTCAGCTGGAAAAGTGTCTGCATCGGTTTGTGTCAAGTTGTTTGTTGCGTAGGCATGTTTTCGTACTTGCATCTTTGGTATATTGTATACTGTACATTGTGTATATAGTATATAATACATCTAAATTCTCCATGTCCGTTGCTTATTTGACTGAATAGCCTCTTTACTGGAATATGGAACATACCCAACATCAGATACTCGTACAGTATCGAGTATAAAGTATAGAGTATAGAGTATAGAGTTTTGTATTCACTTGAACTAGTAAACAGTAGACAGTATTACACAGCGTAGCTTAACACATAGGATTTTGGTCCATTTTCCGAATTTTCCCCGTCAGTAGACGACATGCATTTCCTTTTACTCTGAACCAGAGACTGAACCAGAGCCTCCATTCCATTAACAAAGTAGACGATAGTCGCTCAGTTGGAAATAAACTATAGATACAAAGATGTACAGTGTACCATGTACAGTGTACAGTGTACAGATGTACATAGAGTTTTATACTGTGGAAAGCTGATACCTTATAAGACTATGGTACAATTTACATAGACCCTTTACAAGATTTAGCACCAGCCATTGACATACATGTACTGTACATTGTATATTGCAGATGCATATCGGCGTAATTTGTACTGACTCAAGGGTATTTAGAGAGCAGACGACAGTTTATGATATCAGATTTGAATTTGAATTTGGATTCGGATTCGAGTGAAATTTCAAGTGTGACCCTAAACAACTTTTCGATAAGTATTTATTTATTTATTTAGTGAGTAAATGAGATTGGAGATGAGGTGGAAATAAAAGTACATCCTTCGTCCTAAATGGTACATCCAAATCTACATCCTACATCTACAATCCCGATCCAGTTCGAAGGACGAAGGACGAAGACGAAGACGAGGACGAGGTCAAATCACGGGTTTTAATTCAATTTTAGTCAATTTTCCAATCAGCTCCATGTCATACAGTGTACAGTGTACACTGTAATACACTGCCGTCAGATACTCGTTTCTAGGTTGCAGAATCTAGAATCTAGAAACTAGATAGCAGATCATGTACTGTAATGATTTACTGCTTACTGCTTTGTTGATTTGGTCATGTGTAAACCCTACGTTTATTGGGAAATGACTTTACACATTCCTTTTAACTTTGTACACATCCAACATCCAACATCCACACAAGTCTACTTACATAAACAGACACACGCTCATATTCACATTCACATTCGCATATTCACATTCCACAGGCTCCGAGAAGAGTAGAGAGAAATTCAGCAGTCGGTAAGTCAACCAGCACTAGTGTAAATATCAGGAGCATCCACAATCCACAATGTACATTCTCTATATGCTGTATCATGCAAAACAGTTGCCTCAGCAAATGCATTTCTCTGATGTAGTTAAATTCCATGTATTATTTACTATTTACTATTTACAAACTGTGTAATACACAGTATCCATAACCCATAACCTGCTGCACACAAGTCACATTTTCAGGAAATTTACTCTTTAATACACTTTTCTTCCACTCACTATTGACTATTGACTTTTCCATTTTCCACACAAATACGTGTGCTCCTAATCGCAGCATCAAGTACCCGACGCGTACTGTCTATACGAATATAAACTCTTGTCAGTGCTTGCCTTTTGTCTTGTATATTGTGTTTGTATTTGTTATAGAAAGAGATAGACTTGAAATCTCGAAACAAAATCTTATGTTATCACATAAGGTATTTCAACCTGTAAAATACAAAGGAATATTCTAACACAAACATGTGAATATTCAGATTATATTCTAGATTCAGGATTAACCACAAGCCTAGATTCTAGATTCTAGAATGTAAAATCTAATGAATAATGAACAGCATCATGTAACTTAAATATTAATTAGTTGAGCACTGAGCACTGAGCATTGAGCATTGAGTATGCAAATACGGCAGCATCATGAATGTAATGCACAACCAATGTTTCACATCTTGACATTCTCATATCATATTCATTTTCACCATTCACCATATGCAAATTGAGGACAAAGACAAATACTTTGTGAAAATGGCCCGTGATATCCACAATGTTGAATGTGAGTGCAAACACAAAGTACAGATATTAGACAATATATTTTGTAATATCCATATGCCAAATGCTCATCTTGCCAGTTTCAATTGACAGTTGGCAATTGACAGGAGGATTTCATGATACTGATTTTGATTTTGATTATTTTAACAGGTGATTTTCAAACAGAGGAGAAGTGAAATGGTTTTTTTGTCATATTCTTTCAATATCATTTTTAAAATGGTGAATTGTGGAGAACAAGCAAGAAAACTTATAACAATCACGAATCAAAATCACGAGCCTTAAGAGCTAATTGCTTACAACTTTTCATTTGATATTGCAGCACGTTTTGACTTTTGACTACATCCAAAATAGATGCACAGTTGAATCTTGAATCTGGCATCTGCATTTTGTAGATATTGTACCAGGAGGAAAACACCATATAACGGGATGGATGAAGACAACAAACTTTACGTGAGCATCAGCATCAGCACCAGCATTATTATAGCACCAACATCAACATGAGAGCAAGAAAGCAGAAAGATCCTTTGCTAAGTCACCGTCCAAATTGTAGTGTGACACATGTGTCTATTTTGAAATCTTTAGACTTTAGACTTTAGATTTTAGACTTTAGACCATTCGTACTGAGTACTATACACTATATACTATACGTAATGCGGACTTTGATAAAACGGCTGAATACCTTTTGAGGGAGGAGAGGAAGAAAGCAGAGCATAGTTTTAGCATTACACTACAAACTACAAACTACAAACTATACTCTTACATCAAGTTAGCTCACTCTCTGGCTGGCGTGCTGGCGACTTAAGCCTGAGTAATAAGAGTCTTGGGAAAATAGGAATAGTACAAAGGGTGGATGATTTCAATCGTTCAGACCCCATGTGAAGTTACACAGACTTTTTCTGTCTCTCTTCATCCGTTTAGTACTCACAAGTCAGCATCAGCACACACTGCCAGTACTCACTAAACGGAACAGGCATATGTGTCTAGACTCTAGACTCTAGACTCTAGACTCTAGGCATAACCAGAATACGTGCATAGTGTATACATATAGTATATTGGTTCTTGGTTGTTACCTGTACTTTCCCTTTCCCTTTCCTTGTATTCACTTTGTTGCCTTGTACATATTTCTATATTCTATTTCCACACATACTCCACTCCACTCTAGTCTACTGTAGTCGGATCGACAGTGATGTCAGACTACTTTGTACAATGCAAAATGTACACTGTACACTGTACAGTGCACACTACAGTGTATCTATATTATCCGTCATTGTGCTATTAACGAGTTGAAAAGGTAGACTAAAAGACTCTTTACTCTTTACAGGTACAGAGTACATAATCGTCGTGAAAACTTTTTCCTCTTCGCCCTCTCATCCAAGTTTACAAGAGTGTAATAAGCGGAAAGTCAATGTCTGTATTCTATATTCTACAGACTGTTGAGTGTACAATGTAGAATGGAGAATGTAAAGTGTAGAGTGCAGAGTATAAAGTATAGAGTGTAGTCAGTAGTCAGTAGTCAGTAGTCAGTAGACAGTACAAACAAAGATATTTTGTGTGGAGAGGAAGGAAATTCTGGGAAATGTCTCTCTCTCTCTCTCTACTGATATATCTCACACATCCACAATCCACACACGCTCATTCCTTTTCTCTTTCCCTGTCTCTATTTCTTTTCTCTTCCATTTTGTCCACCAATATGTAATAACGAGTATTTCAGGTTTCAGGTAGCTTTGAACTTGAGCTTAAGACTACAAAGGAACACAGGGAGAAAAGAGGGTAGAAAATAGAGAGCTATTGCATTCCAACCGAGGAACCGACAAACGGCTTTACTTGATTTTGTTGCAACTTGCTTTTTCCTTTTTCCGTTCCCAGTCTGACTTTGGCATTGACGGTACCACGTGTACTCAGTACTCACATTGTATACAATATACTGCATACTGCATACTACAATACTTCAGGCTTATGCACATGTTTTTTTATTCCGTCTACAGTCTACAGTCTACAGTCTACATCCTACAGTCTACAGTCTCGAGCTTACACACAACTGTATTTTTGTCGACTCAAGCTTCCACATACACATTCAGTTTACTCCACATATTTATACAATTCGGACTTCCGACTACTTTCCTGAGCAAGAATGAAAATGTACAGTGTCAAATGTACAAGGTACAATGTATACGATTACGGAGTATGTCGAAACTTGTACATTTTGGATTCCAGATTCTAGAACTAAGCACTGTGCACTGTACATTGTAAACTTGAAGATACATGGATATCTATATCAATAAACTGTATAAAAAGAGCAAAAAGGATATCGATGGAGCATGATGAATGACAAAGAATAAAAGAGAGAGAGAGGGAGAAAAGGAAAGTCTTTATGTTCCCAACAAATAGTTCTCGTCCGGTTGCTCATGTGAATAGAAAAGGCACAAGTAGATATGTGTACAAATAACAAGTCTCGATTCTAGATTCTCGATTCTAGATTCTCGAATCTATATTCTAGACAGAAAAGACAGGTGTTGTTCACATCTTAAATATTTTATCCAGTCTAATCAATACTCATCTTGTTAGTCTCTTGTACAAAAAGTATTAGAAAAAATGTTTGAATGAGATAAGTAGAAAGGAAGCAAAAGCCAAAGCCAAAGGCCACATTCAAGCACAACAACAACTTTTGCATATACTCCTATTATTTATTACTAATGCTCAATACTCAGTACTACTAGAAAAAATACAAAAGTACAAAGAGGGGTGTCATGTCCTCCTGGAAAAGTTTCAAACAAGCCAAGCCCCGTCTATATCATAATATATAACATGTACATTTATCATGACATACCTCAATACTCAATATTGACTCACAACTCACAACACGGATATCTATATTTCTAGTCAAATATCAAGTCTCAAGTAGAGTTCATAAATGCATTATATTTCATAAAAATGTAATAGTAAACATAAACGCAAACTTTGGCCAAGGTTTCAAATTTTACATTTAATTTTTGAATCCTTCTCTGCTTTGACTATTGACAACAATTGACAAAATTTGTTAATATCAAATAAAACAAATTAAAGATAATCGTTGTTTAATTTTTTTTATAAGCGTGACCGTGTTTGGTTTGTTTTGTTGCTCCTGTCCTTCATTTTACTTTCCACAGTTGTCACTGCTTTCTCGTTTACTTTGTACGCTATTATATCTCCTATCTAGGCTCTAGACTCTAGAATCTAGACATTAGACATTAGACCTACATGTATCTATAATCTGTAGACAACTATAGCTCATATAAGCTATAGTTCCTTATGTATAAATTTCACAAGTGGATCTCTGTGATGAACTAAGTACAAGTCAATTGGAAATTGAAAACAAGTATATTTTATACACGCTCTTTCTCTATATAATATGTAAAATTTACAATAATATACAATCTACAACAACTGAGTATGTGGAATGTGGAACATGAACAAATATATCGTCATCATAATCATTATCATGATTATTATTCTTGTTATTGTTATCATTGCCGCATTTACTATATGCCTTGTGACTTGTAACTTGTGACTTGATTCTTTGGAGATGAGAGATTTCAAATGCTTTCAAATTTCAAATTCAGAATTGCAGAATCACCGGGTAGGGAAGGTATAAAGTAGCGGGGTGACTTTTGTCCCAAACTAATGGTTTGTTCCACTCCGTTTCAATCTTCTCCTTTCTATTATGTGCGCCCCTTCAAAGGAAATTTGATTTCACTCACCAAACTCGCAACTCCAACTTGCAAATTCCAAATTCCAAACTCTCATGTAATGTGTAATGTGTGTCATGGATATGCAATGCACACACATCAACTTTATTCTATTTTGTAGCTACATTTTCATATTCATATTCGTATTTGTGTTTGATACATTTGATGTTTTATGATATAATGGATACAACCTACGCATGACGTCTTTTTGTACTTGTGCGTATGTACTGAACTTTACTTTATGTATCGTGTGCATGTATTTTCTCCCTGTTTTGTTATAGATACAGTTTACAATATGCAGGTAAATTTAAAATAGTAGAAAATAAATTTGATGGGGTAAAATGTTCTATTTTTGAAATATTTCAATGAAATTGAAATTACACAACGACTAAAGAAGGCACAACGTCTAATATATAATTTGTAATTTGTAATGACTATTTTAAAACGTGTAAATCCTTGGGATTTTGGATTTGGATTTAATTCATCTTGCATGTTTCATTTTTGATTTTTATTATTATATTGCCATTGTATTGTTTTTATCCATGCCGTGGGGAATGGAGAATAGAGATTTCAAGTTGAACAGTGAATGGTGAATTTCAATAGTCAAGTCAGTAGTGTAACAGGATTCTTAAAGGTAGAACGTGAGAACGTGGACAACAGTAATGGTAATGGTAATAGTAATCTTAACGACATGCTTTGGAATGGTATGGTATGGGAAAAGTTAATCACAAGGTATTGATTTTATGAATTGAGAAAAAGGGAAAGCAGTTTTTGTTTCTTGTATTTTTTTAATGGAAACTCCTTGGTCTCTAGTTGTCGTTATCGTTGACGTTGTTGTTGTTGTTGCCGTTGTCGTCCTCTATTTTGATGTGTATTTTTCTGGCTTGTATTTTCTATGTCTTTTTAAATATGTTTACTGTTTACTATTTACTATTTACTGGTCGTTTTCATTTTCATTTTCTTTGATCGTTTCCTTTTTTGTCTTGACTCTTCTATTGGTTGTCAAGGCTGTTGCCCTTTCCCTTCTTTTCTAAAGTTTCTCCTTCCTCTTCCTCTTTTGTGGATATAACCATGTGTTGTGACTTTAACGGATTTCTCAGGACTCCAGAATCCAGAGACTGCAGACTCCATACCCAAGATTCAGGATTCAGGATTCAAGACTCAAGACTCAAGACTCAAGACTCAAGGATTATTAGTTTTATATCAAAAGAGAGAAAGGGAGAAAGCTAAGCTAAATCCTAATATTTACTCTCTAAATCCCACAAGACTCAAAGCTCAAAACTCTTGTACGATGTACAGTACAATTGCCATGTACCATGTTCGTTGTACATTCTACATTCTACATCCTACGTTCTACATAAGACCATTTCGTGACATGTACCTCGTTTGTTCCACTTTCCAGTTTCCATCCACCTTTTTCTTTCTCTTTCTTTGTACCTCATTCAGGAGCTGAGTTGAGTTGAGCTGAGCTCCTGAATTTTGTTAGTATAACTGTATCGCAACTAGGAGATAAAAATTTGGGCAAAGGATTTTTAGATTTTTTAGCTTTTACCTTCCCACATTCACTAAGACAAAGAGCAAAGAATGAAAATGATGATGATGATGACGATGTTGATAATGATGATGATGACAGAGAAACCAGGAGAAAAGAAGCAAAGGATCTTTTCACAAGATAAGATTTTTGTACTCAAACCTTTTACATTTCTATTACAAAATCCGAAAATCCTCATTTGATTCTTTCTCACTGTGGTATCTTCCCATTACAAACTCTCATTTCATATCGACATCCACATCCACATGGACATGCTCATAAAGTCATCAAGAAAGCAGCAAAATCAAATGTATACCTATATTTCTATATTATTATTATTATGTATTATGAAGAGACTGCTTCAAGATTAGAATTCTTTAGAGATTTTGAAAGAAAAAAGGAGAGAGAAAATTTCTACATCCTTCTTTTCTTCTTCTTCTTTCCGACTTGAGATTTGAGACTTGAGACTTGAGAATGGAGAATGGAGATTTAAGAATTGAGATTAGACAAGACAGAAATTATTTTTCTAAAAAATCATTTGGTCGAGGAAAATGAGGAAAAGAGGATTTTTCTTATTATTATGACTTATTATTATACTGTAAAAGATGAAGAAATATGTAGCTAAAATCTAGAATTTAGAATCTAGAATCTAGAATCTAGAATCTAGGCGGAAAATAAAAGAGAAAGTAGCGAATAGGAAAGAATGAAAGCATCAAGAATTTTTTTTCTCTACTTGATCTCTCAATCTTTGCCAATTAAAGTCAGCAGCGTGTGTGCAATTTGAACAGTGTACGGCGTACAATCTACAATCCACAGTGTAATTTACAGTACATGCATAGCCCATAGTCCATAGTACATGTTCATGTATAATGTATAATGATAAAGATGAAGACAAAAGATAAAAGTCGGCAAGTCTAACATGTCTGAAATAGAATGAAAAAGTATACACCATGCAACACACTTGTACATTGTACATTGTACACTGTACACTGTACACTCACTCGCCCTCACTGCTTAGTGCTTATGAATCGTGAATCTTGAATCTTGAATCTATTTGGAGGAGGAAAAAACTTGAGGCAAAAGAAAATTTGTCTGTGGAATGGTCTAATTCTAAATCTCAAATCTCAAATCTGAAATCTAGAGTCTGGAATTCTCTCACACGCTTCTCTCTTCTCTCTCTTCCATTTTCCATCCATCCAAATTCCAAATGTGTGTTAGACGGTGCTTGAGAAGCTATCAGATGGAAAGTAAAAAAATGAGTAGAGTTGAGTTGAGTCGAGATTCGAGTATTATAGTAAAGCAAGAGGAAAAGATGATGAAGGAAAGAAGCCTTGTTTGGCTTGACTTGGTTTGACTTGACTTCACCCACCAGATCAAAAGTGTGAAGTAAAGATAAATTAAATTCCTCAAGAAATCTGCTCTCTCTTCAGATTCTTCCTTTCTTGGAATGAATGTGTCTGTGTTTATGTGCTAGCTGTTGGCTGTTGGCTGTTGGTTGTTGGTTGACTGACATAAAAAGCGAGGACTTGAATTTATTAATTCATGGAATGTACAAGAAATACAGGGAGATTTTGTAGTAAATCTGGAGCTGGATCTCAAACTGAAACTAGAACTGAAACTAGAACTGGAACTAGAGCTGAGAACCCCAGATAAAGAAAAAAGGAGAAAGGGAAATGGCAGGAGGCAGCAGCGGCCAGCAAAGTCTTCTTTCTCTTTAGAAAATATTCTGATGACAAAATATGTCATTGGAATTTTTCGCTCTTTAGAAATCTCCCATTTCTCTCGCATCTCGAATCTCCACTTTGCCTGCCTGACACACTGCTGCTGTTGTGCGTCACTTGGTTGTGCTGGCCTCTCCGCAGTCTGCTCTGTTGTGTAATATTATGCTTTGTTATTTCTTTCTACGCGGTCCGTACTCCTATGTAAAGCATGTATTATGTAGTATGCTCATTGTTCAATGCTCAATGCCCGATGCTCGACGTGTATAACTGGATTACTAGATGACTATATGACGATGACATCCAGTCAAAATATTCTCCAGTTGTAAACACAACCTTTCACATTATCTGTACGGTGGCGAATGGAGAAAGAAATGTTGTGACTATTATTTACAATCTGTTCTGTTCTGCTCCGTACTTAGAAACTGTAGGCTATAGGCACAAAACAACGAGTCACAGCACAAGTATCAACTAACAACTAAGACATTAGCACGTACACACACGTTGTATTGATGATGGGACGTAGCGGCGGGATGTGGGCTAATGGTGATGCTGATTCTGTTGCTGATGATGGGGATGATATGAATAACGTAATAAGTAATAATTCAGCCATGTAAAATGCACATGCTTATCTTTTTCCCCAATACACTTACATTCTACATTGTACAACGTACAAGAATTGAGAAGCATAATGTAGATAACATGTATTCAAATGTCTGTATTTTGAGTTTTGAGTTTTGAGTTTTAAGTGAATGGCTGTCGTTTGTTTTCTGTCTCTGTTTCTGCCTCTTTCTTTAGGTATTTGCAAATATGTAAATGTACAGTGTAAAATATATTGTACATTGTTCAGTGTCCATTTACAATGTACATCCATGTCTGGTAGATATGAGGGAAAGTCCTCGTTTTCCACAGTTCCAATTCCAGGTTTGGGTCCTAGTTCTCTCGTTCTCGTTCTCATTCTTCTTCTTTTTAACTCATGAATTTTGGTGTGAGAAAATTCGCATGGTGTTTCCTTTCAAATTTAAGTGGGTACGGTGTCTCAATGTCTCAAGTCCAAGTACGGTGACGGTGTGAACTCGTATTACTGAATCTAGTTCCAGTTCCATTATACATTCTATACACAATGTACATTCTACATGCATCATACTTATACATAAAGCTCGGCGTTTTAGTTTACTACGGTATTTGAGAGAGAATGAGATTCAAATTTGGAGCGTGCAATCTGAATCTAGAATCTTGAATCTAGAACCTAGAAGCTAGAATCTAGAATCTCTGTTTCATTTTCCTTCCGCAATAAACTTGCTCTGCCTCACTCCATAGACAAATGCATGTGTCTGGTGTATAGTGTCTGGGCATAATAAAGATACGATACAAGCCACTTGCCCATTATTCGACATCTGAACTCATGGAACTGGCGGAACTGGTGTAAAATGTGCAAGAATAAAAATTACACATGTCTGTACACTGTACACAGTACACTGTATACTTGTACGTTTCTATAGTCTATAGTGTACATTCTGTATGCATGTACTTTGTGGCATACATGCATATAGTACGTATCAAAAACTCGGACTATTTACAATTTACAACCAGCGCCAAAGAAAATTTCTCATTTTGGTTTTCCGTCGTGTACAATGTACAAGGTAAAAGTAGGTATAGTGATAGAAGCCTTCCAGCTTAATAGTAGACAGTAGACAGTAGATAGTAGTGTTAGTGACTTGTAAGACTCTTATTTCCTTATTTCCAACCATCTCAGCAACCATCTTGTATCTTGTATGTAGATGTACAAATAAAATACTCTGCATTTGCTCCATTGACACAGACCATAGACTAGAAACTAGAAACTAGAGACCATTGAAAATGTTCCACATTACAAATTTGACACGTGTACTTTGTACACTGTACACTGTGCGCTTTCCCCATTGAATTTCTAGAATCTAGAATCTAGATATATGTTGCATACAAATTTTGACTACATTTTCCCGATCGTCCTGATACCCAGAAATAAGTTAGGTGTGTACAAAATGAGACATGAATACATGTCTTTTGTATCTTGTATTTTGTGTTTGGTGCATCGTGTGCTCCATATATCCAGCATTCAGCATCAGCACACCGCCTTGTAGCCCGTAGTTTGTAGCACATATGGATATTTACATTACAACCATACTCCATACTTGTACATGTAATACATGCCTACTCGTGGACTGTGTCTAGTAAATGGTGAATGGTTAATAGTGTACAGTGTACAGGGTCGGAGCATCCTTGTTACAAGGGCAAATAGAAAGTCATCCAGAATTAGAATCAAGTTGTCTTCAGTTCCTTCTTTCGTGGTTTCTCTTCAAGTCTTCAAGCCTTCAAGGCTGAACCTGAAAATGGAGCTGTAGACTCTAGATTCTAGACTCTAGATTCTGGAATCTATAGCTGGTTGTACAAATTGTACGTTATGTGTAGATTGTAGATTGTAGAATGAGATAGGGACGTGCGAGTCAACTACGAGTAGCAAGCTACAAATTAGGTACAATATAGAATCCAGGATCCAGAATGTACAATGTACAGTGTACAGTGTACATGGAATCCTAAAACCGTGCACATCAAGACATATGGGTATTTATATTTTATATGTCAAGTTTGTCGACAGCTATGACTTGACTAGAAGGCTAAGAACAACATATACAACGACCGCAAGAACCAGAACCAGAACGAGAACGAGAACTAGAACGGCAGCGGCAACGACAACGACAACGACAACGAGGAGGAGCTGAGAACCTTTTTTAAAGATTCAATTATCTTTATTATTCATTTCCGTCCGCAAATAGCGAGTGTAATAAGGAAATGAAAAAGTGCTTGACTTTCCCATTCCATTCCGCTCTATTCCATGCTCCATACACCACACTCCATACACTGTTCCACAATCCAAAATCTAGAATCTAGAATCTAGAATCTAGAATCGAGTTGCCTAGAGGACGGACAAGAAGAAGGAGATGCTCGAATCTAGACGATGAACCCATGTCCCATGTACCTCACAACCATTTGACATACAATATACAATATGTTCAGTGTTAAACTCTATTACGTTATGAGCATTGAGTATTAAACATTGAACATGTGAAATCCTCCTCCTCCTCCTTCTCCTCTTCCTCTTCCTCCTTTCCAAGTAATATGAATTGGAATTAGAGTAGATTTATGTACATTGGACATAAATTGCTCGGGGTAAGACGAAAGGTGAAAATACAGAAAATTCCATTTCACTTTATTTGATAAAGATAATTATATGAGTTACATGTACAATAAACAAGCTACGATAAATACGAATCCACATACAAATGCAAATACTAGAATATAGAATCTAGAACCTAGAATCTAGAATTTACCAGACTTCACCAGAAAATTCCTAATAGTCAGATGAGGATGAAATGAGTAGAGAGAAATGAAATGAAATGGAAGGGAGAAAATGAAATCCAAATATTCTCTGGCTTCTGTCTCTATCTGGAGATGCTACAAAGTACATTTCTATTTATCTTTATATTCACATACAAGTATAACTAGCGTGACAAACTCAATCTTTTCATTTTTTTCACTTTATTATTAAATTCCTTCATACTTCATACTCCATATTTCATACTTGATATTTCATACTTGATACGCTACCACAAAATGAGTATGTGGTAAAAGGGAGAATGTAGAATGTAGAATGTAGAAAGGAAATGGGGAGGAAAAGTAACATATTTATATTGACTTAATGAAAGAAAGTGTAAAAAAATCCATTTTACCACCCAAATAGAGATAGATAGAAAATAAAAAAAAGGAAACTACACTTAGGAGAGGAGAGGAGAAAATTCAGGAGTAAGTGTGCGCGTCAAGAGAAATTTGTGAAGAATTTGTTGATGGGAAAATAAAAGTAGCATATGCACTATACACTATACACGTATCTACATTATACACTACAAGTAAGAACGCCCGTCAAATGACGGGTAAAATTTTTACATTTTTTAAAATTCGTATCCGATGGCTTTAAGAACTCTAAATTTTTTAACCTTTTCAAACCAGTTTATTTGGTATAAAAATTCTGAACCTTTTATAGCCTCCACAAACTTATTTGTTTGCAGTTCTGCATGTTTCTACTTTTCTTTGATGCAGTGTTTTCGTAAAATCAGCTGATTCCTAAAAAAATTAGCTCCTGATAAGAAATAGCTCGCACATCGAGTGAAATCTACAGAAGGGCTATGAAAACAAAGCAGCATATATGTACTTTCATGAAAAAACTAAACAAAAAACTCTTAGCCAGAGTAATAGCCATTTCTACTACCCAGAGTAATAGCCATTTCTCCTAGCCAGAGTAATAGCCATTTCTCTTAGCCAGAGTGACAGCCATTTCTCTTCGCCAGAATAATGGCTATTTCTCCTAGCCAGAGTAATAGCCATTTCTCTTAGCCAGAGTAATAGCCATTTATCGAGGTGGACTCAGAGCCCCTTGCCATCGGATACGGATTTTATGAGGGGGTAGGATGATGCGTGGTATATGCATACATGCATGTTTTTAATTTAACTAACTGCCAAAGAATGAAAGGAAGTATGATGCAATTATTATACAGTTTGTAACACTATATATGTATATAAATAACATGATACCATTTAGGAAAAGGGAATCTCGACAATCTTTTGTGACATGTTGTTTTTTTTGTACTGTATGTTTATGCTGTGAAGAAAAAATATGTGTATATATAGTACACATTACACAAGCTTTTTTACGTCTGTCTGTAACTAGTACGCTTGGAAATTATAACAGAAAAGTATATAATATAATAGTATATCTACATAATATTATGAATTATGATAGAATTAACGTATTGCAATTTATAAGCAGCTTTTATAATAATGTAATAAATGAACAAACAATGATGATTATTGTTACACTATAATAATATATTGATATTCATAATATATATATATATATACATAAATACAAAACGTAAGTATCTGTAGTTTTAAAAAACACACAAGCTAAAATAATTTTTTGGTAAAAAAAAGTATGTACTTACACACAAGATATGCACACATGTATGCACACATGGCACACATGCTCCTTGTTAGTACATACATAATATCATGTAGTTTTAAAACCATTATATCTCTATAACTATATTATTATGGTTATAGGAAAATAATATCAAAATGTCATGCATTTTTGCATTTTTATCATGACAGTTGAAATTTTTCACACATACATACACACACTATATACACACAACACACAACATATGAGGAACTATTTTTTTCCCTGCAATATTTTTTAATTATTATTATTACCAATTAAATATTACTACATGCTATATCATAAAAAGGTGTAACCATTCGTACTCATACATATATAAAAATTTAATACTACAAAATCAAAATAATAAGAATATTGCCTTCTTATTGTTAATGTAGTGTAAGTTTTAATCGTGTCATTATATTATTATCATTGTGGTTATCAAAACACTATATTATATAGTATAAATGATGATGACCTAATAATGTTATAGTACATTAAACTTAAAATAGTGCAACCATAATCAGTTAGTAATAATAATAAAAAATAATAATGGAATGATGATTAATTATTATTAATCATTGCAACCTTTTAGTACACACACGCAGCTGCTTGTTATTTTGTATAATATGTTATATATATATATTATATTTTCAGTCTAATTAAACTGATCTAACAACTAATGAAAAATAATAATATATTACAGTAATAATAGTGTTCCATGTGCAAGGAATAAGACTATAATGTTTCATAATAATATATTACTTATATTACATGGTAATAATTTAAAACCCATTATCAAGGAAAATAACGTTTATATTGACGATTTTGATTATTAATACTATCAATAATAATAATTATTACTATACATTATAATATATTATAATATATGATAGAATCTCTCTGTTATGAGAGTACCACAGATGGATAAAAACAAAGAAAAACGATTCAGTAGTCTGCTGTGTAGTAAACATACCTACATAACCAATAACCACATAATATTATTATAGAATGAAACTGTGGTTATTGATTACTTTGAATACCATGAAAACAGGAGAATCGGTATAGCTTTTACTCTTATATATAGACTTTGACTTTTTGTATCAAAACCCTTCAAAGCATTTGACTTTATGCGACATTGATATAATATATTTTACTATGTCTACTTAATTTTATTTTGTTGTATGATCATTATTAAACTATATATTTTGTTGTGTTTATATGTAAATCTTATGTATATATATATATATACATTTAAAAATCATGTCAATTTTTCTCCCATGCTTAATTCTTGTATTTTAATTGTATAATATTATGTTGACCTTAAAAAGAACGATCCATATAATATGAATTTTATAGTAACCTTTAGATTAAAAGTGTAAATATATTGATGATTATTATGATTACGTACATACGTTTTGACTTTATATATCTTTTAGAAATTCTAAGCTATATCTACATAATATACTCGTGTGCTCTCGAATTCTTTGTACAATACATAGGTCTACATTTATTGTAGATCTGCGTTTATTTTACTTACTTTTGTGTGTATTTGTTAGCTATATTTTGTCCATGAGGATTATATTATATATTATATTATTATTCGCATGAAAATGAAATGAAATAAAATAAAATTATGCAAATTTGCATACTTATGTTTGACTATCATGAGATGAAGAAAAAGTACTCACCAAACTGTTTGAATATCTTTTATTTATGTATTCATTTATTTATCAGTATCTAAACTGCTTATTTTTTTTCAGTTTGGTTGAACTTGTAAATAAATTTTTAGTGGTTTCCATTTGAAAATTTTGAGAAAAATATTGAAAATCGAATATCTAATTAAAATAAAATCTTTATCCAGGGAACATTTTGATATTTTCAAGTGGAATTTTCATTTGTTCAAAGATCTTTTGGGCATTGTCAGTAAACCCACTAGGTCCACTTGCCATTGCACGAACTAGGAGTGGTCTATGAGTAGAACCTTCTGGATACGGAATTTCGTCAATTCTTGGCCGTAGATGTTCATAACTAACATGGCTACTAGAACCGTTTGTGGAGTCTTCCATTAGTTTATTACTTACATGTGGGAAATAGAAAAACCAGTCCATTTTGTTATTCATATATTCCCATAAGTCGTTCCAAATAAGATCATCTTCAGTACTTGCACATAGAACTAAAACCAATTGCTTTACATGAACGTCTTTTTTCTTGTCCTTTACAAATTTTATTATACTGATAAACGGTGTGATTCCAGTTCCTCCAGCTATTATAAATAATCGATCAGTGTCGCTAACAAAATTTTGGTCAAAATATCCCCGAGGACCTCCTATTTCCAAAACACCAAGAGTGTTAAGCGGCACTGAATTCAGTGCCGGACTCACTTTCCCATCTGTTCGTATCTTGATGATGAAAAACATAATTTGACCAGTAACTTCTTCTAAAATCTCGTCATATGGTTCTAAAAAAATAGAAATGAACATAAGAATTTTTGCTGCACATAATATTACAGAGGTGGAAAATTTTAGCAAAATCAAGTTTGGTATGATTAGTTGTTTGTTCAAAACATAACAAATATGAAAATATCCCCAGCAACATTCATTACAGCACTGCATTTTGGTTGTGGTTGCTGGGGATATTTTCATATTTGTTATGTTTTGAACAAACAACTAATCATACCAAACTTGATTTTCCTAAAATTTTCCACCTCTGTAATATTATATAGTTGAGCGTTAACCATTATTGTTTTACATAATTACTAATTATTACTGTTCGAATTTTTGGGTACAAAAGCTCACTAATCACTTTAATTACACTAATTACATGATATTTTTCCACACCTGCTTGTTCATCAGTTATAAACTTGATTGGAGTGTAAACTTTTTCTTGACCATTGATCTTTAACATGATGTGCCAAGCAACTGGACATCCAAAATGAACATTATCCCCAGGTTTCACTACATAGAAAAATACACCACATTACATAAATACGCAAAAGTAAAGAAACACACTTGGAGAACAAGGACCCAAATTCATTAACTTTGATTTAAAAAGAGGAATCCATATTTGAAAAACCTGCAATTAAAATGTTCGAAGCTCCACATTTTTCTTTCAGTATTATTTTGGCTGGGTAATAATCCACAGGAGAATTAACTGAATTAACCACTTTGTTGTGTATTGATTTTAAAGGAGCTCCAATTGTTTTCCATAGTTCTAAAAATGACACAATCTATAATAATTTTACAATAATAGTTGTTGACTTGTGTGTAATTTTACAAATTACCACTTTGCTTACTTGGTTTTGGCTTTTGAAGTGTAACTACAAGTTTTCGAAACTGATTCTCGAATCTAAACGAAATCAACAATATTCAATATTATAGGTCAAAGGCCAATCAAGGTAAGAATTTTACAAATGCTTCAGTTCAATGAGTAAACATAAAAACGATATTTTGCATATAATATAGCAATATAATAGTCCTTACGTGAAGTGTAGTGTATCGTCCGTTATTGGTTGTGTTAATTTTAAATGACCCATCCAAATATCAGGTGGTTTTGTAACAAGAATTATATTTAAATACTGAAATTCAGTTATTCCAACCGACCAATAATTGGAATCCATTTCATGCTCTGCAACACATTCAACCTTATAAGAAATGGTACTTTCCTGTTGCTCAAAGGAAGTTAAGGGACAACCTTCAGTAGCTCCACACTCCTTTTTACAACATTTGAGACAATTAAGTCCACCAGACCCCGCACCTTTACCTGGTTTCGAACTGTACTTATGTTGTTGTGCGGGTTTTTTGTTTGTTGATTGAATTTGAGTCGTTTTCAATATTTTGAGTATTTCTAGAGCGTTCTGTTCGCATGTACTACCGGAGTTGTCCCTTTGAATCTGTACGTCTTGTAACTCATCTAGATCATTCGATTGTGACGCCATGTTGAAAATTTGGTAGACAGCTATTTTAACTTTCAGTGGTCCATCAATGAGTGATTCATAAGTGCTACACGATGTATTAATACATGATTATATCCATTCATGCCAGAAAAATAACGTGTACTAACCAAAATGATCAATATGTGATTAGCGTAATGAATATACGTCTAGAGTCTAGAATTTTAAACCAATTAAAACATTTTTTACAAAGAATTTAACAAGATGCTTTTAGCAAATACTTCCAAACCAAACTCGAGTCTCTAGTTTCAATTTTATACTCATTTTTGTGATGAGCAGTGAGGGAACCCTACAAATTTAATTTAAAATTTTGAGTGTCCCAAAATTTTAAATCCGCACCTACACAAATTTCCTCTATATATACGCAGTACGCAGTACGCAGTACAGTTCTTCAGTAACTTATACAGTGCCTTGGTATAGTGTGTCTAAAATTTTGATTTTTGGCCTTTTTTTCGTGATTTGATATTTGATTTGTGTCTTCAGTCTTCACTGTATAGTTATGGCAACGAAGAAAATTTCATACAGAGCAGAAAGCAAACAGCAAACAGCATATTTCCTCTGGGTTCCTCTGGGCTCACAGAGGAAATATTATAAAATACCAAATCATGTGTGTTGTTTACAAACATAGAAATTGATTCAGAATACAAACGAAACCTTAGACATGATTACACATACATTACACACGGTTCTAAACTCTGAACACGCATGATGCTACAGGATTTTAGAATTTCCGAATACTATGCATCATGAATTTGTTTCCATTAAGGATTATACTGAAAGTTTTTACCACATGTTTTATTTAACAACAGGCTGTACAATATTACCGTTGAAAAATCAGAAGATTCAAATTTACAACAGGTTTTTTGAAACACTGTATATTGTATATACATTGTATTTCGTCCAATTTTTATCTTATATTAGATGTGATTGGAGGTGCTGTGGCGGTGATAGTGTCATATGACGGAGGGGCATTCGCTTCAACAGTTGGGCTATAAAAATTAGTAGTTGTAGTCATTTGAGCTTGAGATCCAACAGTAGAAGTTGCCATATTTGAAATATGATATGGATGATTCAGAAGTACAAGATTTCCAGAAGAATCGTAAGAGTAGGCTAAAATAAGTTGAAGTTCAAAGCAAAATTTTTAAAAATAGACATAAAACTCTACACGGTGTTAAACGTTTTTGAAAATGCACTTGGAACAGCAAAAAATGTTGTCCAAATTCAATTTCTGATTTTTGTTATACCATAAAACATAATATGTCCGCTGTCCGCTTACTGTACATTGTATTTTATACTGCTCACTGGCTAAATTTTGTACCTAGATTTTGACGTGTCATGGGAAATTGTCGTTGTTGAAGTGTTACAGGTCTATTTCGACGTCTCCGACGGTACAAAGGACAGCAGGAACAATATACACAACTGTTGTGTAATGAAACATAAAACGACAAACCCAAAAACCAAATTAAAACCAAAACACATGAGTTACGTATACCTATACACGTGTGTATGTATTATTTGTGTGTTTTAAGGATTTGTTATGTTTTATTATAAAATGATACTGCCTCAAAAAATAAAATAAGAAATAAGGTTAGAGTAAGTAC
This sequence comes from Sminthurinus aureus, assembly GCA_034698265.1. Lineage (NCBI taxonomy): Eukaryota > Metazoa > Arthropoda > Collembola > Symphypleona > Katiannidae > Sminthurinus > Sminthurinus aureus. Next base: position 24,587 of record JAQGBH010000265.1, on the reverse strand, counting down.
CTCACAGAGATGACAATGGCAATCAGTGCAGTGATTCCTAAGGAAATGCCCCACACTAGAGCTACTGATCTATTTCAAATTATTAATGTACTCATAAACTCTATTTATCATGTATTATTGCGCTACAAAATAAAATCTCGCGTCATCAAGCTCTTTAAAAGCAGTTCAAAATTAAGAAAGGTAACGTGTAATGTGTATAGTCATTAAAAATGCATGATTAAGTATTTACTTACGGTGAATCTATATCTACATCTGCTGATGGTGCAGGTGGTCTATTATGAGCCATTCTTTGTTTCGCTTCATCTTTAAAAGAGTCCTCCGAATTCAATGCAGATGCAGTAGTTGATTCAAAAACTAATAGTGAGTTCAGCAAAATCACAACTAAAGAAAGTGTTCCAATTTTACGCGTGTAAGGTGACTGATAAAACATTGTCAAATAGAAACCTCTAAAATCTAAAAGTACCTACACACACTAAACTAAACACACTGCTTCGGCTGTAAATATTACATCTAATGGCTGTGTATCTGAGTTTTGACTTGGCTTGTAAACTTGATTAAACAATAATTAATTGGGCTAAAACGTACAACAAAAAGACAAAGTGTCATCACTCTATTTTTATACAATATTACAAGTGGAATACGGAATAGAAATGAATGCACTTTACATGTCTACACACTACATGCATGCTCACTACACACACATGCATCGTTGCAAATTTGCAGTCGGTAAATGTGTAGTATCAAGTATAGCTTTTTATGGAAAACTATATAGTAGTTGAAAATATAATTAGTGTGAAACGTGGTAGAAAAAATAGCATATGTAAATATACTTTTCGCTAACTCGCAGTTTGACGTTTGGCAGCTACACGAAAAAAAAACATTAGCCTTGAGCCTTGAGATAACGGACATCAAAATAACAAAAAATCCTTTATCGCTTATCAATTATCAAGTGGATTTTGGTTTGCTGATAAGTGATAAGATATACATATGTGTATATAGGATGAAAAGTATCACAGATCACAGATAACATCATACATTTTCACTGTACAACTTTCCCGTTTCACGTTTCGATTTTCACAGGAATTATACAAAAATTATGAAAAGGAATCGATACAGTGATGAATTACGTTGGATTACTCATAATATTCGTAACTTTAGAATCAGTCACACGGCATAACGAGTATAAAGGTGAAGCAGTTATGGTAATGAAAAACAGAAAAATGCTTAACCTTGACATTTTTATTTTATGAATTATTCCGTATAATATGCTCGTATACACTTGACATGTGACATGACCGCCCGTCTAAGATTTTGGGCAAAGAAAATAGCTGACATGAAAAGAGAAGAAAAGAATATACGGTGCAAATTGTAAACACTGTATTTTTTTTGTTCTTAATGGAATAAATATGTTGATCCAAGAAACAATGACATTGACATTTCCAGTTCTTGAATATCATAAAGTGCTTCTCTATCATCCATCATCTATAAAGCCAGCAATAATTAATGAAATAGTAGTGGCTTTGGGGATATTTATAATGTCCATTGTCCACGAAAATATTTTCAAACCGATGAATTACAGGACTTGTGTGGTGTGCGATCCATGGTGCATATTTACATACAGATTGCACTTATCTACCACGACCATCTCAAATCTCAACAAACTTGACCTAAAGATTGTAAAAAATCAACTAACCGTATTAACTGTTCAGTATCGGAATTCGGAATGCGAAACATTTGTCCAAGATTTTTTACTCAGTATTTTCTTTTCCTTAATTTGTGTCAAACTCTTTTTCAAAGGATTGATCAAGTCTCGACTAGTAAAATTATCTCACAGTCTTCAAATTTTCTTACTACTTTAATTCAAGGAGAATTCTCCGAGTGTACTTTATTCATCTTGACCGTCACTCCCGGTGAAAATCCTGGTGAGGATGACAGTGGATCCACTGACGCTTTAGAGAAATCTCTCATGGCTTTTCATGAAAACGGATTCAGCTTTTATCTCACTGATTTGAGTGATAATAACGGTTCATTTGCAAATCGTCCCTTGAAAAAAGATTTCAAGTTTAATGCCCACACATCGGCGAGTCATCTAAGCTCACATTTTTCAGTGGTCCTCTCTTATATTGTTATCGAAGAATCCGAATCTTCTGGATATTCTGGATTTCTCTCCCTATTTTCCCGTCTACTCTTACCTGATTTGGACTGCATTGTGAAAAAGGATGAAGACTATTTTATTTTCATGGCCCATGATGAAAAAACGTTGGAAACTGTTCTCCTCACAGAGACTCCGATGCAAATCAAATTTAAACTAGGAATTTGCTTGTCATCTCCTGGAGAAAATTTGCTAGTAAAATCCACTTGTTTCTACTGTAGACAAGGAGCGCCAAAAGTTATAGACTTACTGGAGGTGCAAGTAGAAGTAGAAGTAAACGAAACTGACAAGGACTTGGAACTGAAAAATAGAAAAATAATCGGGGATGAAAATACACCAATGAATATTTTATTATCGAAGGAAAGTTTATTCACAGACTTTGTACGCCAAGGAAATGGTCATGTACTCCGAAATAGTTGTCAAACTCGTCTCTTGTTCATGGTTGAAATTCAAAAGCAAAAGAATGGACAATGGAAATATACGAGAGGATACGCCTGGACCGTTTTGAATGAGATTTTTACCAAGTTCAATTATTCATACATTGCTTTCCCCTCATACAAAAGTCAAGGGTCTGGAACGCTGAAAAATGGGAAATGGGATGGAATCGTCAGCGATATTTACCATAATCGTGCTGACATCGGCTTGGCAGTGGTAAAAAAAAATATGTTTTTTCTTTTATTTTTGGAATGGAATTTCCTAATGCTGAAAATGCTGAATATAACTAATGACTATTGCATTTGCTTTCAAAAGTTATACTACAAGATAACATGCTGTTATAATGTTTTTAACTTTTCACAGACAACAGATTCAAGTCGATTCAAAGTCATTGGAGGGACAAAACCAATAAGTTTTCTACAAGTAAATTATATTCTGGGTCAACCTAATCTTTCCTACGATTGGAAAGCTATATTTTTCCCTCTTAGTAGTCCAGTTTGGTTCTTTTCTTTCATCTCATCCTGCATCACTATCGGAAGTTTTTACTTGATGAGTAACCAAGAAACAAATCAAGAGAATTTTGAACAAAACGCCTTTGTTACAAAACAGGAGCAAGTAGATATGAGTCAAAAGAATGGGAGAATATTCCAGTCCAATATCATAGGAAATATTCTGGCTGGAATTTTGGAGCAACCAATGAATTTCCCTTTCAGTAGTCGTGCTCGATTCCTCTGTGGCACTTTCCTCCTCACTAGTCTCGTTCTCAGAACAGGGTACAGAAGTACGCTTATTGGACTCATGGCCTTTCCAATGTATGAAGAACAGCCAATAAACTACAGGGAATTGGCAACCTCAGATTATTCATGGGGTCAGTACTAAATACTAATGTACATTTATATTAAACACCAAATCATTTTAGATTATATTATACAGACAGAAAAAAGGAATAAACTTTTTGACTTGCATAATTTTCTAGGATTAGAATCATCAGCCATTGGAAGTAGTGGCCATAATTTTTTTCTCACTAGTCCCTCCCAGCTTCATCAAAGAATTTATAAACAAATGGAATTTGAAGAAAGTACGAGAGCATGCTTTAACAGAGCCTCCAAATCCAAATTTGCGTGTAAGCTACATCAATTGATAATTTTAAATTATATATTATGTTTTAACATGTTAATGTTTTCTTTTATATAGTCTCACTTGTGTTTTGATAGAAAAGTTCTCATGATTTCAGTATCTTTGTGCTTGTTTTCTTTATAATTTTAGGTCTTACTTTTGATCAGCAGGTATGCTAATTGTTTTATTTTTGACGTTGTAGAGATATTTAGATGCAAGTTTAATTAATGACATGATTTTGATTTGGATTGTTGTTTTGATAAACAGGCTGAATTCATGATCTATAGAAATTTTAGTAGTAATGCATTCGAGAAATTACCCTTACAAATTTTTGGAAATGAAAACGTGGGCTTCTCTATGCCCGCCATTGCCATGAAAAAACGAGCTCTATACAGAACACACTTTGACACACTCATCGACCGGATGACGGATACTGGATTGATAATGAAAATGAAAATGATGGATTTTGCAAAGGAGAGAGAAACATATGTAAAGTGGGCCAGAGAAGATAAGAGACAAAAACTTTTGGATGCAACAGATATAGAACCAGATGGTGGTGTTGAAAGCGATGGTCCAGTGGCCCTTAAATTGAAAAACCTTTATGGAACTTTCTATTTACTTTGTTTTGGGATACTCTTGGCAGTTTCTGGATTCATTTTGGAATTATTTAAATTCATTACATTGACCTCTATCCTTCCTAAACTTTTGAATGTTTTTGGAAAACTGAAAAGAGCAATTTTACAGGGCCTTTGTAAAAATGAATCAAAGTTCAAGAGAAAGAAGAAAATAGACAGAGCAGTAGATGTAGAAATGAAGTAATATTCCTACAAAAGATATTATCCTTATATACATAAGTACACACGTATACAGTACATAGTATGCTACCTATACATTGTATGTACTTTATTTATTTCAAAAGACCTACACAAGTACAAAAAAATACACTAATCTTTGAATTTTGAATCATGTCATTTGAAAATGGTAAAATTAACCAAAAACGTACAACTTTTTGTAAACTAGTATTATCAATTATTAACTGTACCAAAATTACAGCAATAGAAAATGTTCTTCATAGTCTGATATTAAAATTTAAAATTTTTGATAAACATAATTCGCCATTAAATACAATGACTTAAATTGAAATTTAAGAAGAAAAAAACACCTTTTTAGAACAAAAATTAAATTGTTTGCGTCTGTACTGTATTGATTTTATCTTGTAAAAATGTTTTCATTAAAATTTCTTCTCATTACAGCACTCATGTTTTTTTTAGCTTGAAAGAGGAAAAGGTTCAACAGGACTTCACTGAATTGATGTTTTTATTGTAGTCATACTCCTCGAGATCATTAATATCCGACAAGATTTTCGAACTTGGTTCACCACAATTCGCTGACTTGTAGGCTACAACACATTTACTGCCACCCACTCTCACTGAAGAAGCTTGTGCTGCAAACCAAGATGGAAGTGGGACACATTCTCCAGTAGTCAAAGTTCCAAAAGAGAACACTTTCCCTAAAAGTCATAAAATTATTGCAAAGAAAAGAAAATTTTAGGATTTGCAAGGGCAAAGTAACTTTTGTGTGTATATAGTATATACATACACTATACACATTGAACTAATTTGTAATTTAGTACGTATTACTGTACACTGTGACTGTACACTGTACAGTGCATATTGTACAATGTACATTTATCGATTAAAGCTATAAAAGAATCAGAAGATAAGCAGACAGAAAGGAAAGAATAATAATTACCTCGAAAATTCCTCTCCGAAAAAAATTGCACACTGTCACATTGGGATGTTGTAAGACTGATCATGGATATGATCACAGGTAACATTAATGTGAAAATAACAGTAGTTCTGGTCATTATTGTAGATTCTGGTTTGTAGAAGTTCACGCTTCAAAAAGAGAAAGGAAAAATTAATAAATAAATACTGGTCTTCAAAAAAAAGAAATGCAAAACGATAAGATAGAAAAGAAAGAACTGGAAGTTAATCGCGTTATTCTTCAGTTTGAATCATTTTTCAACATTTATGTAGGGACAGAAAAGTGGCAGTTCCATATAAAATATTCAAATTTATCATTTATCATATAACATATAACACGAAGGGAACAGGAGCAGGTTCACCAATTGTGGTAATTACTATTTTACTACACTATAAAAACAAAACGTTGAACACTTTAAACTTTAAAGTGTGCGAGTTTAAAATGTTTTAAATTTGAAACAAGAGAAAAGGTAGAGCAAAACATGCATATTATTTTGCAATAATATTACATTTTATATTTTATACTTAGCACTCATATGGAACGTAAATAAATTAGTACCTAAATAAAAATTACATTTTGTTGATTCTTTTCTTTATACATATACATTATATTATACTGTTTTGTTCTGTGCAGTTTATGATGCTTTAAAAACTATGTATTAAAATAATAATATTACTTAAATCAGTCTCCAACTCTAGTGGCTCAAATCTGTTTCATGTAAATAGAATAAAAAAAACTCATAATAATTTAAACTGCACATCTGGCAGATTGGCATTTTGTGCATCTTTGAAACATAAAAAGGTCAATTAACTGTGTGTCATATGCTATTTATTTTTATCACTTTTCAATACAATAAACATCGTAAACAAAATATTTTTTAGTCTACACAGTCTACTGTCTATATACTTGTGAAGCTGGTTTCTGCTTGTTGTATTTCTTGAATTGGAAGAAATAGTGGAAGCAAAATGCATGTTCCATGATGATGACAGCATGCATTTTTATGGCCTTGCCCCCCACTAATTGCTATACAATGTATATAGTTTGTAACTTATGGATTTTTCGTGTATTCGTCCCAGGGGTGCACCCTAGATTTTAGATTTCAGACTTTCAGACCGACCTCAATTCGTGTGTACAATGTACAATATATGAAGAGTCAAAAATAATGATGCTTGGCGTTCTACTAAACAATAATATATAAGATTCAATCATTTTTAGTCAGTGACACTTTTAAAGGTTGACATAAAAAACAGTCAACATGCAAAATGCATTACTATTGTATAAAAATAAGAAGAAACAATTTAGAAATACCAAAACATGCTCGTGAATGAGCGTTGCCCATTCTTCAATGACTCAACTATGTACTTCTACTTTTTACATTGAGGACGCCAATATGAAGCGGCGCGGTTTCATATAATGACAGATGCATGCATAAAACAATACATCGAATCAAAGGAACGATGATGAAGTAGTTTTTGGTACACGACGAGTGAAAGTCCGTCAGTCCATCATTCTCTCTCTTGCCTTTCCTTTCTTTTGCTGTCTAAGGACAGAGGAAAGGCAATATCAAACAGGACGGGGAGTTTAATCATTATTAATAATCAAGAATCGGATCTTTGATTTTTAAAATTAATTATTTTGTTCTATTTTCAAACAGAGGTTGATTTTAAACTCTGGATTCTGAATCATAAAAACTCGCAGTAGTAGTATTTTTAAAACATTGTTGTTGTCTCTATGAATAATAAATAAACATGACAGTTCCCTCGAGAATACGATTGATCCATTTTGTAGCTGCGGTAGCTACTTTTTCAATACTGTTACAAACTGGAGTGGACGCGTGTGAAACTCTTCCATCATCCATTCACATAATTAAAGGTGAGATTTTGAAATAATCATATTCATAATAATTACTACAGGTTTCAGGGCACAAAAAGTATCAAATTTATTCAATTTTCAATTGTGTCACATTACACATGAAACACCTGTATGTGGATTTTATATTTTTTTGATATTTTGTAGAGATTTATGCTCCGGGAGGAGTTTTGGAAAGAACTTGTGAGGGGGAAGTTGCTGTAAGTAAATGTGAAGGAAAATGTGCATCCAAAGTTAGACCTTCTGCAATATCCCATTCCGGTTTTATGAAGGTGGGCAGTGAAAAATAAATACACACATGTGTAACACACTTTATATTCATATCATAAAAAATACAAGAAAACCATAAAATAACGTCTTCTACTAAATATAACCTCAAAATTTACATCTTTTTCCTATTATGTTTTAAATTTTTATAAAGGACTGCCAATGTTGCCGAGAGACAAGCCTTCGAGTACGGCAAGTGACTTTACTGAAATGTTTTGACCCGGATGGAAATGGATTGACTGGTGATAAGGAAACGTTTGTAATTCAACTCCGTGAACCCGCTGACTGTAAATGTTATAGGTGTGTTTTTATTTTTTACCTTTTTACAGCATAATATTGCTGTTTATTGCATAATAATATACAAACAGCAACGGTTTATAAAAATAAATTGATTACACATTTTGATTATTTCAGGTGTGGTGAATCTATAATCTCTTCTTAAAATTCTTCCCTTATTCATGTTCGATTAAGCCGTTTTCTTCTTTTCTTATTTCGTACTAGCACGTTCTCAGTTTCAGGTTTCAGTATCAAACTGTACACTATGCTTTTGGTTCTACATCTAAAATTCTTTTCCGTTTTATTGTCGAATATATGTAATTCCACAACATACAAAATGCAAACTGTACAGCAAATGGTAAATAAATAAATGAATCGGATCATGATTGTTTTTACAAACATTGCGTTTTTCAATCTCGAGCACTCTACTGTATTTTTCCTTTCATGCTGTAATATATGCATAATATCCATCTGTATAGCATGTGAAAAGGAACATTTTGTAAGTCAGCAACCCTTCAACCTTTATAATGTCTCGTACACATACTATATACACTTGATATGTATACAAGCACTGTAACGTGTTGTGGGTTAAAGGGTAAAGATGTTACAAGTGAACTATATGAAATTTGAAGGACATCACGGAGCATCATAATGAAAAAAACACGGAAGTACACGGATAAAGAGTCATGAACCTGATCAACACAAATGTGTCCTATACAGTACACTGCACATACGACACATATTTGATACTCTAAAGATTGTAATGGTCAAGGACTTGAAACGGGAAGCAAACACAAGAGTGTCAATCGGTCAAGCAACAAAGATGTTCCAAAGGACGAGGGATGGAACATGGAAATGAAGCGCTATTTTGCATAAATGCATTATACATGGACATAATATAAGGGTCGTAGGAAGAATGTGACTTGAACAAAAAAAAGTATCCCTGCAGCCTACTGATGCTTCATAACTGTTTTGGTCAATTTTTAAAACACACTGTTTTTCCTGCTCATGATTTTGAATTTTGTTTCTTCATCATTTCACAATCCCAAACTTTCCAGTTTACATCGAGTTTTTCAGTGTCTCTAAATTTAAAGATGAAGATCCCATTCTTTATAGTTTTTCTTTTGGTGATAAAAACTGCAAACAGTGGAGTAGTGTCTAACTTTTTGAGTGGTGCTTTAGGGGCTATTCAAGGTTTGAATCAAGAAACAAATCCAAGTGAAACTATTACATTTCCGGAAAATTCTGAACCTGGAGGCAATGTTGAGACACGAAAGATGGACATGCCATCGGTTAGTATCCTCTTTTAACTATGCTTTTAACATTGAGTATTGAGCGAGAAGTAATAATGTAATATACCGGTAAGACGTTAATGTAAAATTGAAAAGTTTTAATTTTTTTTTTACAACTTTAAAAATAAATGTACATAGGACCAAATCATCTTGGCTGAAGGCTACCCGTTAGAAACTCATCATGTCATCACACCAGATGCTTATAATTTGACAGTCTTCAGAATTCCACGACCAGGAGGTGTTCCTGTGTATCTTTTACATGGTGTTATGTGCTCATCTCGAGAGTTTTTGGTTCAACCTGGAAAAACGTCGCTCCGTATGCTTACAATAATAATTCTATTTTCAGAAATTTAATTTAAATAAAAAACATACAGATACTAAATCTGCACTGTGTATTAATCGTGTATTATTTATATAGTTGCATAATATGTTTTCCATTTCCCTTTCTGTAGCTTTTCAGTTGTATGATGCGGGATTTGATGTGTGGATTGGTAACATAAGAGGGACGTCGTATTCCACAAGCCATCTGAAATACCGCAGGGATGACAATAGATTTTGGCAGTATTCTAGTGATCACATTGCTAAGTAAAACTGAAAATTATATAGTTATATAAATTATAAAGTATATATGGTTGAATTGAACAACTTAAATCGTATATAGATATAAATTGCTGTTATTTTTCTTTTGAAATAGATTATTATATTTAACAATGTTTTACTTGTTCATTACTTTGTATGTAAATAAGAATAAAATGCAATATTATTGTAATATAATATTATGATACTATTAGCTATTAGTGTTTGTTTATGAACCATGTACAGAATATAACAGTAATATGATCAAAACTATTGGCTAATATACAGATTTGTTTGTTTGTTTGTTTCAGGTATGATATTCCAACAGCAATAGATTACGTTTTGGCCCAGACTCGCAAAGAAAAATTAATCTTTATTGGATATAGTCTGGGCACTCAAACCTTTTTCTATGCCATGGCTTTGCAGCCTTACTACAATCAAAAAATCATCCACATGGTTGCTCTTGCTCCTTTTATTTATCTGGTACTCCAAACTTGAAAATCAAAATAGTTACTAATTATTCGTTTTGAATACTGTCCCAAAGATCTATAGACCATAAGTTTTTTACATTTAGTAGAAAATATGATTTAATTTGATGCATACTTTGCCTTCCATTTGTTATAGGGTAACACCACAAGTCCATTTAGAATTTTCACCCTGGCTCCAAACGAACTAGTAATGTCTTTGATTTGTTATTTACTTTATATTTAAGTGCATATAGTCGAAATTACGTCCAAAAGACCAAAATCAGAGTCCATAGGACGTCTTATACTGGTAAAATTAAAGTTGATGAACGGTTGAATATGAGTAATCTGGTTTCTTGGGTAATTTAAATGGTAAATTATTGTCGTTTTTGCTTTTGATGAAAAACTATCTTAAAATGGCTTGCGGTTTGATTTGAAATTTGAAGACGGTGAAAGCAGTATTAGATCACGGCGCCTTTATTCCAGAAAGATTGCTTCCAATTTTAGGAGAAGTTTTACCCGACGCTTGTAAGCCGGGAAATATTCTTCAGGACGTGGGTAATGGTATCTGTGCAAGATTTACTCAATTTTTAACGGGGCCAGACTTCAATGAAACCAATAGAGCTATACTTCCAGTGGCATTTGGTGAATTCCCAAATCAAATTTCTGTGTTTGTTGTTAGTCAGTTACTGACTGACATCAAGGTAACTGCTGATATTATTAATTTTTAATGTCTAAAATATTTAATAAGACCTTTCATATGTGTACAAAGAACTTATTTTATAGCTTTGCTACCATCTAATATTTTTTTTAGAAAGCAAATGGACGGCATTATGACTATGGATCAGCGTCGGCAAACCAGGCAAAATATGGCACTCCACTCCCTCCAAAATATCATTTGGAAAACATGTAAGAAAAATAATTTTGCAGTAAAATGTAAATAAATTTAAAAATCTTCACTTCGTGATGATTTTATATCGCCTTGACAGCATAAATGCTTTAGGCTCCGGAAGCGAAGCAGAGTATAAGAATTCTTCACATAATAAACTTGTCCCCAGTTTGAAAATTTTCTCGCTAGAGGGCGCGGAGTAGTTTAAAATTTTCCCGCTAGGTGGCGGTAGTTTCGTTGTCTTACATTACCCCAATGCGCACGGACAGACAGACAGCCGTATACGAGGAATGCAATACTCAGCTTCGCTTCCTAAAAAGCTTTAAAAATCTTAGTTTTTGTCCAGTGCGCTTTACAAGAACAATTCTAAATAATTTTAATTGTACATTTTGTGACATTTTTCCTGCTTTCATAGACTCGCACCCATTACGCTGTATTCGGGCAAATCCGATTCTTTAGTTCATCCAAAGGATGTTGATTGGCTGGCAAATGATCTTCCCTGTTATCCTCGGAGAAGATACATCGAACACTTTAACCACCTGGACTTTGTTTATGGAAAACATGTACCCATTATGTAAGTAGAAATCTCAATGATTTAATCAACATTTCAAAATATGTGCATGTAGATTCTAGCTTCTAGAATCTCAACTTGAGCGTAAGACACAACTGTAAAAACCACAAATTTTCATTGCTTGTTACGGTATTTTACTACGTTGCATATTTTAACTTTTAACCTATTACAGGAATCAACACATTGTACGAGATCTTTTGGACATTGTTCGGACGGGTTCCTTCCAAGGACTTTGCCAAAATGTTAGAAGACCGACGAGTGGAGGAGAATCAGACAATGAAAGTAACAATGGTGGTGTTGTTTCATCCCTAATCGGAGGTGTTCAGAACATGTTAACATGATATCAAAAGCTACGAATTAAGTCGGTAGTAATAATTCATAATTATTGACGGTATCGTCGATTATGTCTTTTGGCTTTTGTAATAAAAAAATGTAATATATCAAAAAATATCCAACGTACATTCGACAGGTACATGGTTCATAATTCATTAAAAGAGTAATGAAATCGAATTAAATAATAAAGTGTAAAATACCAAATACCAACGGTACACACTTCTTTTTGCAAAATACTCTCTACCTTTTGTCCAAATTTTGTTCATTTATTTACGATTTATTATTTATTGGTCCATTGTGAAATTTTAAAGGTCCAGTGACCAAGTTCTGGTTTGTATGATATAAACGTAGAATTAGTCCTTTGACACGATTTTCTCAATATGTTTTCATATTTCATTCTATTTAACTCAGCAGGATCTGTAATGAAAAATCGTTTGCTCTTGTTCATTGGCCAAACTTTGAATAAGGTGACAGTAGCAAGTCTTTTAAGACCTGTTCCAGGTGAAATACTTTTATCCTCCGCATCATTTGGATACAATGTCAACTGCTTCAATTTGAAGTCAACTGCAAAGACATAAATAAGAACAAACAGAGAATATAATGGCGTTTTTATGCTTTGTCCTACTTTTGTAATTGAATTTTCACTAAAAGCTAAAAACTAAAAACTAAAAATACTGTTGGTAATAATAATAATAATTTTTCATTTCTCGTTTTTTAAATATAAAATTTAGTTACCAATTTCATCTAAATGTAATCCCATCACATCTATTTCTCCGTGAAATGTCACATGTCCAAAATGTTCATGTCCAACTCGGAATTCATTGACAAGGCATCTCCCAGAATGAAAACAGACAAGTAAATCTAGGGCATTTATCGGAGGAGAACAATAATAAAACTTCTTGGTGAGAGTCACACCACAATTAAATTTTCTCGTAATGGGCAAACACGTTGAGCCAGCTGTTCGTGAAGTTCTATTGGTGACATTTATATTTATTTCACTACTCGTGTAATCGCTTTCTTCTGTGGAAGAATCATACGTGAAACTGGATTTTTTCTCGAAAATAAGTTTTCCACTTTGATTTTGATCAACATTTCTTTTTTTACACACAGTGGGTTGAAAATTGCTTAGTTTTTTCTTGTCACACTGAAATTGTGGCACGTCTAAAGAAGGGCTGTGAAAACGATTCAGACTTTGATCAATCAAATTTCCTTTGATGTTCTCCGTAGTTTCATTCAACTCGTAATAGTTTTTTGTCTGGGAAAAAGAGCTCAAACTCTTGTCGTCCGATTCCGTTTCTAAATGTTGTAAGTGCGAAAAGTCATTCAAGTTGTTTTGAGGATCTGAACTTTGTTTAGATGTTGATTTATTTTCCGCTTTGCACAAGCGATCCCAAAGGAGAAAATCCTGCATCTGATTTTTCTGCTCAGCATAACGTTTTAGATATTCATCGTAGTTTAAAGGCCCATCCATGAAGCTCTTGTTTGGATTTTGTTTAATCGTATAATGAAGCCCGTCTCCTGTGAAAGGTAAATTTCCCACAGGATATCCCCCTGTGCTCCAAGGAAAATTTCCATTTCGCCTTTGCAATTGGATAAAATCTTCCCTTATTGATGGAGGAAAGGGTGTTTTTTTATTCACGAGTTGGTGAAAGCGAGATGGTGAATTTGATGTAGAATTTCCTAGAAATGTTAAGATTTTTGGGTTGAAAATAAAATTATGGCTGCTATTTTTGTGTCTGGATTCTGCAACTAAATCAGTTTTGGCTCTTTTTGGAAATTGGAGTGCTCCATCACACAAGTCAGATGGAAATCCATGAATTTGACGGTATCTTATCAACTCGGAAAGTGATTCAAAAGTGGAGTTCTTAGGAAATTTACCACTTCCAAAACTTGATTTCCTTCTTAATTCTCCGCTTGAAGAATGTCGACGCTCTTCATAAAGATCATAATTTTTGTGTATTTTTCTACTGGAATTGTCTACAGTGAGATCTTCAAACATCAAGAAACCACATTTGTTGGTAGGGCTCAAACATTTCTCATTTTCCCAGCAGTACTGACTGACAGCCTTTGCAAGTTCGTTCATCTGCAACAAAAAAATAATTTAGACATGATCATTTTACATGATCAAATCTATAGAAAATTATAAAATGCATTTTATATTGTTTATTCAGTATTTACCGGTTTATCACATGCTAGTTGTTGAGTTTTTTCGTAAGCTTCACCAGATGACTGATAATTTGCTACTTGGTTCAAAAAGTCTTTAACTTTAGATGGTGAAACGATGAAACCTATTAAATTTTCGTTAGAATAAACCGGTTGTGCAACTGGATTTGTATCTCGGTCAAGTTCAGGATAGTTTGTTTTATTTTCAGCAGATTTAGATGACATTTCTGAGGCTTGACCCTTTGTACGCCGAGATTGCAAGTTTTGAAAATTTGTGTCAGTCTATTTTCTACTGTACTGGAGAAGAAGCTTGGATTCAATTGTTGGACGCTGGACTGGACTCTGGACTTTGGACAGCATACTTTAGCCCTTCGTCCTCCAGTTCACTTTCAAGTTTCAAGTCAATGAAAATAGTTTTTTATTATTGACTATAAATTATTCCGCACCGTTGCCGTTGATGTGATCAGACTATGCATTTGGGTGTGAGGACAGAAGGAGAATGGGATTAAGGTATTCGGTTGTTGAATTCGCAAAACAACAAAAACTAATAGCAACTGGAAAATTAATTCATTTTTTTGAAGTTTTATTATTTTTCTTACATTTTTCATTTTTGCCTTGCAAGGAAATTGAAGACTTTGCAAGGCCTTGATATGAATTTTCAAAATTTCCCAAGAAATTTGATAGAAAATGAATTAATTTTCCAGTTGCTATTAGTTTTGATTGTTTTGCGAATTCAACAACCGAATACCTTAATCCCATTCTCCTTCTGTCCTCACACCCAAATGCATAGTCTGATTACAAGATATATCCATATCTACAGTCTAGAACCATGACTTTATTTCAGGCTTTTTGACTTGAACTCAGGTTTTTCAACAAAGTCAAAAAACCTGAAATAAAGTCATGGCTCTAGACTGATCTATAGATAATACATAGACATATATATATATATTACTGAATGCAATGCTAGTAAAAATACTATATTTACTTCTTGGATAATGTAATATATTTTTCAACAATACATTCTATAATGCTTCATGATAATTAACAATATAATAACAAAATCTGACATAAAATTGTTGTTTTGAGTGAAATGCAATGTATATAGTTGTTGTATAATATATTATATCATTATGTATTTTATATGTATATCTGTGTATATATATGTATCATGATGATAATATGTGTTTTTGAGTAGCTAAAATATTCAGTAAGCTACTTTATAGCCTCTTTCTATACAATATAATATGGAATTCTTGTGACAATTATTCATGTTTTTTTTTAAATAATAATAATTATTAATAATGTTTAAGATGGATAACAGTTTTGTTGTTGCTGGTGCAGTATAATGTAGTAAATTATGTGCATATGATATACTATAAATTTTTTTGTAAATATTGATACCGGACAATATTTATTAATGTTTAATGTCTAAAATACAGATAAAAGTGTTATGCATAATCCATAATTCAACCTTAATAGGAAAAATTTGTATTCAATTTATTGGTTTAATATACCGGTGTCATTTTAAATGAGTAAATACGATAGTAATTTCCAGTTTATGAAAACATATGTGCTTGAAAGAAATAATTATATATTATTATATTATACATATTCATGTATATATATATAAGATTTTTGATTATAGCCTCAAGTACAACAACCAATACTATAATTAGACTCTTTAGACTATGTAAACGTTAAATTACAATCTCTATACATATATTATGAAACATTCTTTCTTTCTTTCTCTCTCTCTTTCTCTCTCACACACACACATGCATACTCACATCAAAGGGACTAAAACAAATGTTGAAGATCCATGTATTATCTGCAAAATACTTTTTCAGTACACTATAAAGTCATACTAGCTCGACAAGTTACCTGCACATTATGTGCAATAATATGTCTCCTCAAAAAATTTAAATTTTCTGTTACGATAATATTTCGATATTACTTTTCAATTCGTTCAGAATACTTTTGTATCATCATGTAGATATCAACTACATCTGACAATAAGAAACATATATATATAGTAACATAAACACAACATCTACAAGTATCTGTGTGTACTATATATTATGTGAAACGTAATAATATTCAACTTTAGCATTTACAGCATATTATAATATGTACGTATGTATCTATTAATTAAAAGATGACTAATAATAATAATAATAATAAATAAGCAGTCAAAATATAAATTCGACATTCAGGACTAGTACTATATAGCTTAAAAAAATTATGCAACTGACATGTATATATTGTCTACATGCTATCAACACGGTTCACAGTACTCAACCTATGTTCTACAGAAAACTCTTTTTTCTCTGTGTTAGCACTGATTATTATGCTTTACTGTAAAATGTATAGAAATACCCTTTTTCGTAAGAATCACACTATGACATTAATCAAGTAACATCATAGAGTGTTACTTTTTAGTTGTTAAGTTTTTGTTCTCTACGTTACCTACTACTCTATAATCATCAAGTATATGCAATATGTATAGTTTGTTAAAAACAGGAAATTGTATAGAAACTGAAAACTGATAGTTTTTGTTCAAAGCGTAATGTTTTATAACTCTTATCTGTTACATATTATGTTTGTATTTCAGAATCCTATCTGATTCAAAATTTTATGGTGAGATTACTTTTTACTGCTTATTTGAGTTCCTTCAATCAGTGGTACTGTAGAATTTGGAATAACAACCGAGTGATGTCTCTATATGGACTAATATTATATAACATTTACCAACTATTTTCCAGTACAGATTGTATCCAGTTCAACAAAACACGTATTTCATAATATTTTCGGACTAATAATTTACGAAGAACATTTTATTTCTATTTACATGTATTACGTAGTAAAATATTACAAAATCTAACATGTGAGATATGATTATAGCAGTATTAAAACGGTATAAGCCTAAATGACAATGTCATGGGTTGGTCATGAGTCATAAGAATGATATTTAACAGTATATTTTAGCAATAATTTCATTCTTGATCACTACAAAATGTCCTACTATCTTAAATGTAATTATACTGTAGAAAAGTTTCATAAGAATAATGTGTAAGAAGAGAAGATTAAAAGTCTCAGATCAATGAGTAATGACACGAGTAAAGCATGTGCTCCATTATTATTATTACTGTGGTGTCTATATATATGTTGTATGCAATAGTAATGTGCTTCCGTAGAAAACCTTACAATATATTATATTATATCGTTAGGAACTTATTTATTTATAATGTACATGATAGTATATCAAGTACTTATTCAATTATTGTAATCCTACCCAGGCTTATATTTTTCAATTTAATTTTGAATTGACTAATAACTGTGTTGAAAATCATATATTGCCATGATGAATGCGTATCAGAGGGAAAGGGAAATATCAAATTATAAGTCATACACTTTTACAATTAGAGTACATGCTACAACATTAACTAGACCATAAAAACCTTTTACGTAAGTCATTTACCTACTACATGATTTTAAATGGCAAACAGTTTTACATATATATATATACAATGTTTAACATGTGATACCGCTATATTAGAGAAACTTTATTTATTTTGGACGCCAACTCTCGTTTTTTTATACAATATGCATACCTATTAAAATTTGTATTTATAAGTATAAGGTACATAAGACTCTTTTTCATCAGATGGTTACTTTTCCTGGTTCGATGTTGTTCTTGATTTACAATGCTCAATCCCCAACCAGTTTTATACTAGTATGTCAATTTTCTGGAAAAAGTAGTAATGTTGAATGCGTAATGTTTAATGCTGTTTTTGTGTGATGTATATATATCATTTATTCCGTTCAACTCAATTGATATTGACGTTGATGATGAAGACGATAACGAAGTGGGATTGTGGCCATCTTTTTTAACTCCAAAGAAGAAGCAACATTCGTGTATCAAAGTCAGCTGCTGGACCTAAAAAAGACCAAAAAAATCATACTCATTAGCCATTATCTTAAATTAAATTTCTCAAAAATGTGCATATTTTTATACATGTATATATACTATCTCGTAATTTAATTCCAAAAGGTTACAGTTATTATATGAAACACTGAAAATACATTTATCACGTAAACGTAAAAAAATCTCAAAAATCTGAATGCAGGTGAAAATAATATAAACAATATATTATTACCTATACAAATATTTTAATTCATGATTTTATTTTAAATTGAAATAAAAAGAAAAATTATCATAAAAATATTATATTTACGAACAACAACTATTTAACATGCACATCTTTAAATATTTAAAGATGTGCATATACACATATAATATATTATTACAATAAACTCTGTAAGTTCAGCGGTTCGGATCAAGTTTCTCAAAGGGAAAGCGCTTTTAAGGTAAAGGAATGGGTTTTAAAATAATTGTATACAAAGCAATTATAATATACATGATACATGAGCACAATTATAGAAACAACCTGTTTAGAAATGTTTGTACAATGTCTCTATTTATACATAAGACTACGAGCATTACTACACATTACATTCATAATCAATAATCACAAGGGACCATGATTTTCCAAAGCATATTACTAGATAAGCTGAAAGAAAAAATATATAAGAGGAACTACGCAACTAATACAAAACATCCAATGTACGTTTCGGAATTTCGGAGTTCCGAAATTTCTATCGCATTAATCACCAACTTTAACCTTCCATCTTAGCAACTAGGAACTATTATTATTTAGGGATCTTACATTGTATGTAACCATTCCGTAACATTTGAGTTTATAATAAACAATATGGCTAGAATGCAGAAAACAACAATAAGTACATATGTAGTTCCAACTTTCTCCAAGACCCTGAATTTTTGTGTACATGCATATGTATGCAAAGTATAATAATAATATATGCAGCTGTTTTCCCTAACTTTTCTTTTTTAGTTTTTTGCGTGTACAAAGACTTTTCTAAATTTTCAATTCATTCGACATTGGGCAGTCTTGTTGCGATCTCCACCAAATTAGTAAGCATAATATAATTAATCGTGAATGCAGTTATATGCAACATGTCTAATGTGAAAAGAAACGCAACAAAAGTTAATGGTAAAAATGATAATGATCCTGTTGATGAGAGAAAAATAAAACTATTTTTAATTGTCCATCTGCTTTCCGAACTTCTTCTGTTCCTCATAATAAATATACATTATACATGTATAATTGTTCTAAATACTAAATACTAACTCTGTTTCCACTCTCAACCAAAATGCTCAGTTATTTTCTTTTACTTAAAAGACGCGTAGAATATATTTTAATAGGGTTTCATCTTTCATCATCTACAAATCCCTTTCCCCCCTACAATAAGAATCGCAAATTGTATCATACGCCATATCAGTACGTGCAGTTTTATAAATCATGTGCAATCTTTTCAGTCCAGTCATAGCCTATAATATATACATCTTTAACATTGGCTGTGACCGATAAAAAATATCACACACAAAATGTCCTTTAAAAAGAACTACAGCAGCCTTGAACTTATTACAAAAATATTGCTATGTAACGCAGGTTCTTGAACTTTGTAATTTACATATCTATTTTGTGTATTACCCGCTTTCCAACGACGAAATTCAGAGTGGCACTAGTCCTTAAGAGAAATATAACTACACATTTATTTTCTATGCACGGCATAAAACTATAACTGATCTCCTATATAAATTTTCAAAATATAATGGGAATGCACAACGTACATATTTCTTGCACTTTCACACACGATACACATGCAACTGGGTATGTGATGCATGTAAAAGTAGTGCATCTGTCTGCTTTTCAGCTACGTCGTTGTTGAAAGTTCTTGGAAATACCAAAGTGTGATCCTCACTATGTATTATGTACAGCTAGACAATTTTTAGTTTCGGTTTAATTTTCTCCCTGTTGTTCCTATTATATATCTCATTTGTCTTGAATGATCTTTTCATAACGTCGTTCAATGTAGCAAGTAGCACAACAGAAAGGCCAATAGTTATTATTACGCGAGACAAGAATATCTCACAGTGCTCTAGTATAAAATCTTCATAGAATTTGTAAATATACTATGTACATTAGTATATTACGTTACATGGTACATTGTCTTTTTTTTTCTTTTTCCAACGTATGGCAATGATACTAATTTATCACGTTCGAAGCTATTAACTCTACTTCTTGCTTTTTCTAGTGTATCTTCTCTTCTGAATTATTTCCAAAGCTTTCATCGTCTGCTTTACCCATTATTCACGTTGAGTATAACACTCACAGGATACGAAAGGATGATAACGGTATTTAGCTAAAGTATTTAGCTTGACATTTTATGTTAAAAAAATCATGCATATATACTTTGTTCATCGAATTAAACTCTCCCGTAATCGTTCATATAGTCCATAATGATAAAAATAGACAGAAGAAAGTCTAAAACAAGAAAAATAATGCACGAAAAAAAATCGGCGACACCAATGTATATAGATATGTGCTTATCCGTTCACATCGTCTCAGGCCATTCATATCTAATACGTGGACAGAAATCATTGCAGCTTTTTGTGTTATCTTTAATCTTTATGACAAAGTTTCTGTTTTTCATTCTTCATTCTCCCCATTCTATATAGTGACTTTTACAATATTTGTATTTTGAAAATTTCAAGAAAAAATACATGTGTCATTGAAATAAAATCAACTTGATAAAAATAATTTCTGTACATCGACATCATTTATGGCTCATCGCTCATCTCTACTTTGATCTAGAACCTCTAGACTATAGAGGATTTATTACCGAAAGTCTCTCTAAATTTAATCTCATAACTTAACATGAAAATTTGATATCGAAAAAAAAAACGAGTGTCAAATAAGCTCAAATATACCAAACTAAAGTTAACTCAGGTGCACAAAATAACATGCTACTGTATGATACATGAAACTTACATAATATATGAATATATTACGTACAAGTCTACGTACATTTATTCTGGAGTGACTGAAGGGTTTTCAATACATTCAACAACTCAATCCACTCCTTGAAATGTTCAAGTTCTTACGTCACTGGATTTTATTGAGAGGTTGACGATATACATAAACTGCGTACATGTAACCTAAGACACATGACAAGATATTCTGATATTGCAAGAGAGACAGAAAGTCGTGTGCCAACCAGGAAAACGTACATGATGTACATACATAGAATGTCGAAAAAAATAGAAGGAGAAAAAAGTGAGTTAAAAAAGACATTGATTTAATCACTGAGCAAGACTAATGGTTCACTGAAATTCTCAGAGGGTACATACGTAGATAACACAAGTCAATCTCACTAGCACATGACGACATAAACAGCTAAAAGTACTAAAGAAAAGGCATGACAAAACAGAATGAAGAGCGTGTATGACGACAAAGTCAAAATATATTCACTATATTAAGCTATGCATGTCGACAATCCACAGTACACAGTCCAGAGTGTACATGTTTTCTCTATATTATATTACGTATAATCATAACCTATCTTTTAAACAGTTAAAATGCCGAAAGTGTCTTTGAAAAAGAGAAAAAGGGAAACCTTGAGGGAAAAAAATATGATCAAATAATGATTTTACCTTTTTCATTTTCCATGAAAAAACCTATAAAAATTATTATTTGTAAAAAATACCTATAATAAAGAAAATTCTTGTGCAGTCTGTTGCTTTAGACAAATTATTGAACTTAGAAATCAAATTGAGAATAAAATATCTTATGCTGTGCGCTGTACAGTGTACACTGTATAAATAAGTTTTAAGCATGTCTATAAATCCTATAATGTCAAGAACAACCACAGCTTATGTCTAGAAGAAATGAGAACCCGACTGTCTCTGTAATTGGCAGACATCAAATCATCACGCAAGACAGACTACACAGATTGCAGACAACAGATATGAATACACGCATGTATACTGTATAAATTATACATTTACATTTTCGGTCTTCACAACTATATTTAAACTATTTGCTTCCTTGTCACTTATCATATCATGTAAGTAAATGTATATAGTTGTTATCATTTAGAACTGAATATTCAGTGCAAAACTAAAATAATGTATATACATGTATACAGAATATAAAAACGATATTCAGTATACAAAACAAATCTGAATGAACAAATGGAACATGCGACAGGAAGTTACTACGTAGAAATCTTTTCCATGTATTATGTACAATGTACACCTACTCAAAGGTGTAGTTCCGACAGACAAACAAGGACTATTAGCCAGCATGTGCCTTGTACAAAGATTACATTATATATTATATGACATGATACTACACAAACACACATAGTCAGGAAGAGTTTATCTAAATGTATATAGCCACCTCCTGGATGAATAGAATGACATGTATGTTCATAATATAGAATATATTTATGTGTATGTTGTATAATTTCAAAAGTTGTAATCAGAACAAACAAAAAATAAGAGCACGAGCAAAAAGAAGTTGGCAAAAATTAGCTAGGAAAGTCATCAGTTAGGAAATGCGTACAGCATGTATAATGTATAGCAACTAAGACTACAGACATTGAATAAACATAGACGACAAACAAAATGGTACACGCACAAAATTACTAATGGTGCAAATACTGCACATATTCTGTTTTCTAGCATGTTCTTAAAAGTTGAAAAAAACTATAAGTATGATATTCCCGTCCAACATTCACTTTCCAGACTGCAGAGAAAAATAAAAGTCGATAGATTAGGCATGCAGATAGAAGAAAAAGTCATAGTAATTGTCTTTTTGATAAAATTGTTACCTCTAAACACTGTGAATTCTACTACTGAATCCGACAACCATAAAAGATGACTACTAGCACATCAAATATTACTCTGAAAACACTGAACATTTACTGATTATGGGGATAAGTATGCTAAGATTTATCATTATTTCCATAAAGGGTTACTTTACAATTTACAACGTGAATTTTTATACTAGAAATTAGTAGGGAGGGAAAGGATTAACAATAGCATTGAATTGCATTGTGATGCTGATTGTTTGAGACTTGAGACTGACATTGACTTGAAGTTGAAACAAATGTAGAGACGTACCGAAAACGTAAATCACAGTGGTCCTTGATTGATTTTCATCGAAAGGGTTATGGCTTGCTCTCTCCTTTTCGCATTGTGTTTCTTAGTCATATATTAATAACATTTCGCTGGGGAAAAGAATCCTTATTCATAGGAAATTAGGTACAGACAAGGGGAAAAGAGGAAAAGTGAGCTTTGGATTGGGATTTCATTCATGGAGCTTTAAATTGCAATCATTTACTTCCTTTGAGAAGTAAAAATATCACTTATGTATATATTTATTCGCTTCATTTTAGCTCTTTTATGCTTTGCTCGAATAACAAAGGAAGGAGCTATAAGTTTAATTTAATTTCTTTCCTTCGTCCTATGTAAAAGAGTTTCTTTTGTATTTAGTATATTGTTATAAAATCAACTTTGAATACTGAATTGTCTGAGTCAATGAATATACTTACGTTTGAGATCAAAACAAAACTTATTTCTTACGTAGTGTCGTTTACAGTTCACAGTGCATTTAGAAAAAAATGCAGAATAGAAAAATTATTGAGACTTTAAAAATTCTGAATCCTACTTTAAACTTCAAAGAAAACTGGTTTTACTTTTTTATGAGAGGGGTAAAAAAAGTAGACAACGAGAGGACATAATATTGACTAATAATAATACATGAGGATATTACTTTTTTCCTAAAAATTGCCATTTTTTTTTCAAAGTAGACACTACTTCTCAACATATTTAGTTGTTGCAAAAAACATGCAAAATTTCGTCGTCTTCATTTTTTATAGCTTTCTGGCATCTTCATCACCACTGCTCATTTTTTGTTGCATATTTTTATAGGATTCAAGATAATCAGGAGGATTCAAAACGAGAGCTGTCTGGAGTTTGTTTTGAAATCATAGAGTTGATGAAACTACAAATGTCACAGGCGTCTTCTTCGCCTAGTATGTGTAAAGAAGTGACGAATTAGCATCCATGTACATTGAACACACGCAGTTCCTCTCGACCACAAAAAGAATGTGAAGAATGGATCATATTACACCATACTGCACTTGCTGATATTCCACCATGTAAATTTCTTGTCCCAATAGTTTATTACAAACATGTTTGTCGGTTGTAAGAATGCAAAATGTATCCGATTAAATGAGTAGAAACACATCGATCATTTGTGTTTCATCAGAGTCAAAGTATTAGAATGTGAGTACACTTATTCCGTCACAAGTGTTTACAGTTTCCACGTTGTAGCAGCAGTAAGCGGTAGTAGTACTCTTACTCTGACAAGTACTAGGTATCAGTATTTTGTGTTCTCTTGATTATTTGCAGTAGACGACGAGGCATTGTATGTGTGTGTGTGTGTGTGTGTGTGTGTGTGAGAGAGAGAGAGAGAGAGAGAAAGGG